>JALLPH010000188.1:0-26056 GCA_036939855.1 Cyclotella choctawhatcheeana
ACCCAATGTCTCATTATGAGTATAATGAAGGGTGATACATGGTTGAGATTGGATATCATTGTCCACAAGGGTCATTCCAAGCTGACTTTTGAGTAATGGGTTGGGGGCAAAGTCGGCTTGAAACCCCCATTTTCCACGCCAAGTTGGTGTGTTTTGGGATCCTTGCATCCATATCACTGCTGCTTGGCTGACCCAATGTCCCATTATGAGTATAACTTGAGGGCATCTCAGCTATTTTTTGCAGTCTGATTTGTTAGAACATCTATTGTCTTGATGGCAGCCTACCAAGTGATTTCCTTCAAAGGGTGCACATGCTCTCATTATCATTTTTACTTAGCCAAAGCTGCATCCAAGTTGTGGAGGAAATTCTCTCTCTGATGACTTTTGCTATCATTATGTCATCACATGGTATCAACTTGTGCTTCCATTGGTGTCTCCAACCCTTGAGCAGCTCAAAGCATGAATCCCTCCTGTCTACTCCTACTTTCAGACATGTGAGAGATACGTCACACCTTTCTGTACTTGAAGGCATGTCAGGCCAATAAAAGCAACTGGGAATCATGAGACTCACAGTGAAGTACGAGGGGGTGTGTTGGTATGCCTTGATTTATACACGGTTGTCAACCCAACTACTATCATCGATTACTTACTACTGGCCTCTCTCTCCAATATGGACCCTACAGTTCTGCTTTTTCTCCTTCTGCAATTGTACATGCTGAACAGCTTCCTGGATTGACCAGGAAGAGATCCCGGATTGACCAGGAAGAGATCATCCACAACATGCTCGAGAGCGTACTGGCGAGTCAATCTGCATAAATGGCATCTGTTTTGGACTGAAAATTATCTTATCCTTAATGAATTATTAAAAATGTCAGTTCCAAGCTGAAGAGATGCCAATTAAATTGGACGCTCATCTTGAAGGTCTCAGCTGCGCTTCTACCTCCCTTGCCTTGGGACCAATTATTGAGGTATGCTTCACTGTGCACTCAGGTTTCATCTTATTGAAGGTGTAGACACTGATCAGGATCAATGAGAGCTGTTCAAAGTTTATATTATAAATGGAGGATAGTTTTGTTGGACTGCATCAACAGTGCTGAAAAATTTCTTTATGACCAATTAATTGAAAATATTTGTCATACCCCCAAACTGATATTTTTGGTATCCTGCAAATGCATCTCATTAAAGGACACAGCTTAAAGTGCTAAGTATGCTCATCAATAATATCCATACAAAAAGAATTCTTGCACAGGACAGCCTCAACGGCTTCTCCTAACACTTTTACCAGATTCTCCACATCATCTTTTGTTTGACTTACATTGGCAATAAGTCTCAAACTTGGATCAGGTACGAGTTGTAAATGCTTGTACACATGACGACCAGTGGACACAATGGCAAATTCTTTTACTAAACAGTAATGAGCTATACGGTCAAGTATTGCGCTTTGCTCCTGGCGTGAAAGGCCTGTAGCTTGTTGGTCAGATAGACGAAGGTAAAGTATCGGTGATTGGGGATGAGAAGTTATGACGAGGCGATTGCAAAGCTTCAGAGCATATGGGCGACAGGAGTTGGTGAGTGTGCCATACAAGCTCGAGACGTTTTGATGCAGCTTATTCAAGAGATGCGGACCAGAGATATCTCTGTGCAAATCTGCAAAATCATCCTTGGTTGACACATCACAGAAGTCCCCCATGTGATCATGGAGAATCTCTTCTGGGTTTTGCTGTTGTAATCTTTTTAATGAAGCAACGCACACTTTACTGAGAAAGGGAGGAGCACTAGCACTAAAGCAGTAACCTGCTCCACTCAATCTCTGATGATCCACCACCTCTTTTTCAAGCAAAAGAACAATAGAGTGAGATTGAACACAACATTCCTAACATCAGCTACTACAAAACGTCTCTTTATCATACCTTCACTCCCCACAGTTACCCCACCAACACTACCAAGCGCATTTTCAATGCTAAACGTTAAAATCTCACAATGTTGCATAGGTTTCAAACCACATCTCTCCAAAGACCCCCTTCCAAACTCTCCCATTGTTCCAATTGCATGTGAATCATCTAATATCAATCTGTAACAAAATTCTTCCTTCAGTTTCACAATATCATTGAGTGGGCACAAAGTCCCCCAATTCTTGTAAAGTCCTTCGACTACTAAGAAACGTCTTTGGTCTGTAGGCTTCCTTTTTAAAGCAACATCTTGTTGACGAACTTTCTCCAGAACTCGACGCAAATCATTCACATCATTATGGCGAAAATACCTCACGTTGGCTCGACTTAATGAGACACCTACAATCAATGCTTCATTGACTCCTTCATCAACAATCAATAAATCACCTCGCTTGGCAAATGCTGCTACTGTAGATGTCACAGCAGATGCCCCGTCAGAATAGAGAACAGCTCCTTCCGTTCCTAGAAAGGAAGCGAAACAATCTTCTAACTCCAGATGTGCATCAATAGTGCCATAAAACCCCCTTGGGCCACAAGATCCACATCCATATTTGTTTAACCACGTCAAAGCAGTTGATTTGAGTGCACGAGAGGATGAAGTCGCCAGGTAATCATGCGTTGCAAAGTTCACAACCGATTGAGGTATAGGTTTCCTTATTGTGTCTTTCTCATAAAACTCATGTTTAGAATCGGAGGATAATAATAACCGCGAGCCCTTAACGCCATCAATAATCAATCCTCCCCCGAGCAGAGTGCCTTCCCTCGGCGTATCTTTGTGTTTCTTGCTGTCACCGCGTTCACAAAGTTTACCCTTATTGTGCTTCCATTCTGAAAGTAATTCCTCAACTTCGCCTTCACTTAACTTTTGCCTCTTTCTCTCTTTTTCCATACGCCAACCAGATCTTCTTTGAAGGATTATTAATATGATGCAGAAGACAATGAGGAGGGTTTCGATTAGCACGTGTAGGGGATCGTTCTGCAGTAAGTCCAACCACCAAATTTTGTACAGCTGCGGGAGTGATATCAATGTTGTCAGCATGGACTGTAGAATGGAAACAATTTTACTCGAGGCAACATTGTTAGTTTTTGTGAATGTAACCACTTCTTCTTTTTGACTGAAACCAAGATATCTCGATATTTGCTGCCATGAAATTATTTTAGTGACTTTGTCCACTGGTTCGTCGTGATTGTTTTCAGTCCAATTAATTGCTGAATGGAGAGATTGGCCGAGACAATAGCCCACCTTGTGCACGTGTTCAGTAAACTTGCCCGTCATGATGAAAGCAAGCTATCCTAAATGGCCCTGAGAGAGCGCAGCTAGCTGGCTTTTAGGATAAAATGCATTGAGACTGACTGTTGTTTACCGTGGTTTACAGAATAATGGCAGCTCTCCCCTTTCATCTTCCCAAAAGATATCCGGATGGTTATATTTTCATTTATGCCTGAGGATAATTTACACACAAAAAGATACCCTAATTACCTGATCGTTATATTCATGCTTGAAGATAAATCATGACATAAGTATTGTAAGCCCAGCTGAACTTGGCTGAACACAAAAAGTCAAGTCTCCCTACATATCGTTGAGCTATCTGCAAACCACGGTATCTACTTACGCATACACACGCATCATAACGACGACGAGAAAAATATGAATGGCGACATGTTGTCATCTTCAAACAATAAAAAAAAACAGGGACCATTATCTTCAATTGAAATTCGACAAGAATATAAACGCTTGCAAGATGTGGAATCACTTCTGAATGATATTTGGAATTGTGAAATCCAAGCTTACGAGCAAGACCACGGAAATGGAAATGCGGCATTGTTGGATACATCAGCGACTTCTTCTCACGGAGGTTATCGCAACAATCCTAACGTTGATGGCGTGATTACTGATCCCACGATATTCCCCTATCACAGCTCATTCTATCCGTTGCTGGACTGCTATGATTCCATAAACCACAACGAATCAGCGGGGGTATACAATCTAGACGCAGTCCCTCCATCAGAAGCACCAAATCCATTCACACGCAATGGCCACCGCCGCTCTAAATTCTCCCCTCGTTTAGATCCGCAGGGGGTACATATTGAAGAGCTTGAGTTTTTAGAAGGACATTTGCCTAATTCTGCCTCGGCGATTCTTCAAACTTTGATGCCGCAGGCGAGGCGGGAGGAGTATGGGCATTTTTTGGATGGCAACGAGGAAGATGGCAATATTTCAGAGACCTTGGAACGTCCCGACGAAGATGCATCTGATTTAATCCGACCGCGATTTTGGAAGCTTTTGATGAACAATGACTCCAAACTTTCTTCATCTAATGTATCACTTGCACCGGAGGATGAAGAATACGAATACGACACTAAAGATATCGCCGATGAGATCCAAAAAGCACAGAATGCACGAGGTTTTTCATTCTTGACATGGTGGGAGCACCAAATCATGTCTAATGAAACCATATTGATAGACTTAGACTCAAAAGTGGCAGAGTATTCTGTGGAGTGTCTGTTAGCAACGTCTCCACAAGATGTCAACCTGGTGCTGTTGAGACTCCTCAAGCATGCCATGTCAGACTTGCAACGTGATTTCAAGTTAGCTCGTGCTATACTGCTATTGATTGCCGACTTAGAAATCATTGACAAATATTCTACAACTACTCAATCAGAACCAGGCGATGCAATTGAAACCCTTCGTCGGCTTCTGATTATCCTTTCATCTGAATATATTTATTGTTCAGGCAGTTGTCATGAATATTACTTATCACATGGTGGAATCAATCATGTGGCTCCAAATAATGCTAATGGCATCGTAGCTCATATTGTGGATAGTGATGCATCAATCGATTTGGAAGGGACTTCAGATGAAGATAGCGATGATGGGTTAGTGCGCAACAATCGTTTGACATTGAATGATTCTGAAGCATTGGATCCACCAACACATTACTGTTCTGATGTAAGTTTGTTATCTACACTTTGAAATGCTGATTATGTCAAGAAAATTGCATGACGATTATTGCAGTGGTTTGATTTCCTTGGAACCTTTTCTACAGTCATTGCACACGGCATTAAATTTATGACACGACAACACGCTAGTGTAATCTGTGCATTTGTTCTCAAAGAAATAGATTATATGGTTGGCATATTCAACAATTTTCCGGATAGGGATGATGATTCTACCGCGATCCGTTACAATGACCACTTGAAACAAAATTTATATATGCTAAAGAATTCAGAAATGGAGGAAGAGCCTCGTCTCCCACCAGAATCTCGTCAACTCAAAGTTTACTTAATTGTTGCTATTGTGAATGGATTGAAAAAACACGCTATTGTAAACCGATTGCGCACTGAGAAGCAGATGCAAGGTTTGAATGGTCAATCAGATAGCAAGCAAGATAGTATCCAGCAGTCAATGAGTTCATTCATCATATGCGTGGAAGCCATTGTGGATATCGGTGAAAGGATTATGCTTAAGCTATTACCAAATCATGGTAATTGTCTCCTCGGAGGTGTGGTTGCCCGGGCCCTATTGGAGGTTCATCTTAAAAGTGACATTCTTGATACAATTGATCATGACCAGATTTATGTAGCCCAGAACGGCAATCCTCATCTTCGAAGTATGATCGACCCATATCGCTACGCAAATGCAATATCCAATGCATTTGCAAATCCTCATTTAGGCCCAAGCCGAAGATCTAGTCGAACAACCAATGACGGCACACTAAATGACATGAAAGTAATGGAACAGCGTCCAACCCAGGAAGTTCAGGATGTTGTTCGAGCTTTATTTCTTCGAGATCTTATCGACATAAGAGCTAGTGGTTTCGGGTGGGGCGATTGGTGTATCTGGTTGGGTCTTCCCCTGTCACCCGAGCCTTTATTATTTTCTCATCATAAAAACTACCCGATTAGTGATTCTGGAGAGGTTTGGATGATGGATGAGGTAAGCATCACATCATTATACTTACTATTTCCACTTTCTCATTAATGAAATTGACAATGTCATTAATGTGTCATACAGGAAGGAGAATTTCTCGATTCCAAAGACCTTGTGGCTCGATATGAGTTCACTCTCATGGTGTTGTTGAGAGAGTGGAATAAGCCGTGGAGCCCTGGGTCGAATCTTTCGTTCAGCATCCCTTTTCGTTCAGCGATTAGAGAATTAGCTCTCTGCGCCCATAGATATGGAGTTCCTTCCGACATAGTCGAAACAGTAAATTCATTTTTACCACGATTGTGGTGGCGTGATGAGAGATCAGTCTGTTGGTTTACTGACTGTCAATTAAAGTGCATGCATGATCATTTCCAGTCCAAAATTATTTCCAGGCAAAGCAACTGGATTGACCGTGAGAGTGCATTTACGCCACACGCCATTGACTCTCGATCGAAGGCACACCCGTTAGTTACCTGTAAATGTGGTGTAGTACTTGCTTGTTCAAAAGAACACATAGGATTTATCCATCAGGAAGGACATGCGCGGTGCTGTGGGCTACCACCTTATAGACCTTTGTCAGGTGAAGATATTGCATTCATAAGAGACATACTGGATGAAACTGCTGGTCAATTAGAGGGAGTTTCCAATTCAAATGACGATGAAGATGATTGGGAAAGTGTGAACAGCGATGAAGAATTTCTGGAGGATAAGACTATGTCGCAGAAGATAAGGAAATACTTTGAAGAGAATTCTTTCAGACATGTCAGGTGAGGCGTCAGTCTTTGTTCGATTTGTTTGAGATTTGATTTCTTTCACTTCTCACTCCTGCGTTAATTACTCCCCAGGAGAGAACGATTACCATTTGAAGACTTCTTTTGAATCATCAGTATTAGTCTGTGCTGTTAGCTTGTGTATTGTCGCCAAAGGCCACCTCCTATGCGTTCAGAGCAGGCGCTCCAAGTTTGAAAAAAGGCTTAGGGTAATTGGTGCAAGATTCTGCCATAAATATCAGTGCTAGCTTAAAATATTCATCCCACAATTTCAATTTCATTGTAGCATCGATTTCTCATCGATAAGATTTAAGACTTTAGTATCCATCAAAAGACACCAGAAGCTGAGCATTCATTGTCATGTAGCAAAGATACATAGCGAAGAATATATTGGCGAACCATATTGGCAGTATGCCTTTGTTGTAAACTCCAATAATAATTCCGAGAATACAATTTGATATCAAAAAGACAAAGCCCATCCGTACGCTTGGTGCCATTGATATGAAGTTCAATCCATCGTCTGACATAAGCGTATCTTTTTGAGAAAGTAGTCCCGACCCAAGTCCAATTAAGAGGTTGAATGATGGACCAGCAAAACAAGCTGCCATACTCATATCCGAAAATCCTTTCCGTGCCAAAGCAGAATTAGTAGAATAATCACCAACACTATTGCCCCATGCAAGAACAGTCAACCCCATAATCGGCGATGGTATTCTGAGCACTACGCCAACAAACTCAAGAACATTAATTAGTTGGTCCGAGATCACGTCAATCCACGTGGCAGCAATGAAAAAGCCATACAGTGCGACGGGAACAGTGTATCGAAGCGGCATTGTGGTATTTCCTTTGGGTGCATAACGAATAACAAGACAACCACATATTGTCGATAAGGATAAGGTCCAAAATACCGACGCACAAAACGGATCAAATTCTTCTTTTTTGAACGCGAGATATGCAGACAGCCAGACTGGAGATAATGCTATTGATAAAGCAACCATTGCTCTATTGTAGTCCCCTTCACACGGCAAAGGAGTGACAAACTTTCTCAGAATAACAAAAGGAGATTCCAACAGTACCAATATTCGTTCAACTGCTGGTATATCTTTGTTCCGGCAACTATCTGCAAAGAGAACCTGATCATCTCCGAGTTCACGCAACGCATCTTTGATTAAGTCAAGTGACCACACACGCTGTTGCACATCTACATCCTGAAGTCGCTCAAAATCATGGGGCTTCGACATTCGCCTCGATTCTTGTTGAAACTGCCTTCGCATTCGGTTTTTCCTCTGGCGTTCCTTCTGTATCTTTATAACACGAATTATTCTTGCAGAGTGCTTGCTTCCGGGAGGATCTCTTGATTGACCTTGCGACGGTAATTTCTCACGAGCAGTGGAACGTTCAAGTGTTGCATAATCTTCTTCGTCTTGTTGCATTTCATCATAGCTCAATTGCAACGACTCCTCCAGCACATTATCTGAAGTATGCACATCATCAGAAGTATCCGGCTCACCATCTGACACAATAGAGTCACTGGAGATACCATTGTCATTATTTGTGTAGTAGCGTCTTAATTCAAACGCCACAACTACTCCAACATATCCCAGATACAACACAAACATGAAAATCACATGTCTATAGTAAATAGTATCTTGCTCACAAATGTAAAACACATAGCTGGCAGCCACGGTATACATAGCAATGTCTCTAATAAGCTCGGCATGACAAAATACACCTCGTATTTCATCACTACCATTCACTTTCCTTCCAATAGATACTATACGACCAACAACAATTGCCTGTACAAACATACCCCCACCTGTCAATTCCCCAAGCGACAAAGGTATCCCCTCGGCAGGATTCGCCTTAATAGCATTCATCACAGCGCTCACATCTGGACTGCCATTTCCCAGTGCTAGCAATGTAACCCCTGCCAACGGTGGGGGGATCTGGAATTCCGAGCTAATCATCTCCAATGCGGGACTGAAGTAGTTTTCTGCAGTCGATGCCAACAACCGGAATAACATAACGACTGATAGTACCAGTAATAAAGGGAAGAATACAGGGAAGAATACACGCAATGTTGGATGGGATTTTAATGGAGAGGACGTTGCATCGTTTAGACAGAATGCATAGGGTAAAAGGGTTTGCATTAGGTATTCACCCTCACAATGGTGGGCGTGATTGCATCGTTGCTGTGATGTTTGATGCAGGAGTATGTCACTGCACGGAGGAAGATCTTCCTCCGCTGTGTTATTTCCATTAAGTTTTCGTCTGAGGTCGTCGTCGACATATGAATATGCTCTTTCATTCACTCCGAATGCTGAGCTGTGATGAAGCCCATGAATTTCATTATTTGTGAGTTTGAGGTTGTCCACCACATCATCATGTGATGGATGGTAATTTTTCCGAATGCTTGTGAATAATACCAACGCTGAAATTGATGCGAATATGCATAATATTATTGAGAATGTCTTGATGATTGGTTTCCCATCACATTGTTTCGTTTGAAGCATGGAGACTTTAGAGCTGTGCAATATGTAATAGATCACCCTGCAACAGATTCATAAACGTGCTCAGTGGCTCAGCGGCTCATCAGGACGGGTGTGGACGGTGGTGGTGTGTGGGTGTGATGTGGGCGTGTCTGGTGTTGGGTGCGGTGGTCGGTGGTGGATCAAGGAGAGTTTGACAAGATAAAATCTGCACCCAACAAAAAAATATCAAGCGCAATGAGCGCAACATAAAATATTGGGTACAGCAACTTTGGCACAATTAGCATTTGAATTTGAACCGATCTGAAACGCCTCGCCATATTTGCACCCAACGCATCACTGCTTCCAAGCTTGCCTGTAAAAGCGGTGTGTAGTGTGTAGTGTGTCAATCAAGCCACGCTGCCAAAACTATGCCCCCCTCGCATCCATCGCTCCGCAACAGCCAAAACTCAACGCAGGCATTGCCAACACCCAACAGCTCTCGAATTGATACTGTTTTACTCTCTTCTCAGTGGCTCAGTCCAGCCCTCTTATGCGCTGAAACGAATATAGCAGCAATAGAAACAATCAGGAGAGAAACTATCTAACTAACTGGTCAAGAAGAAAAGAGAGCCATGGTCTTCTTTCAACAAGATGCCTACTCATCAACCCTCCCGGCACAGCCGAGGAAATATAACGCAGAACCCGACTGGGCACCTGCGCCGCAGCCTCGTCCGGTGCCACAGTCTCAATACGATGCTCGAAGTGCCGCACTGTCTGCTATGCCGCACCCTCAACGTCAATACGACGCCCGGGATGCGTCGTTGTCTACATTGCCTGCACATGGCAATGTTGAACGCAGAGATGTACCTGCAGGGATGCCTTTTCCTTCTCAAATAGACAGAGAAACTCAATCTTATGTAGCTGCCATCAAGGCTGTGAATGATTCAACGAATGGAACAGGAGTTGATGGAGCATTGCGTGGATTATGGAGGGTGTTTGATGCAGGTGTCGGAGAGCTTGGTGCCCAGTTGAATGATTCTTTGTCGAGTAAGGCTACCTTTGAAGGTGAGATAATCGTTGCATGAGAGGTACGATGACCTTCCCTTTGAATTTACAACTGACTTCTGTTTGCGTCGATGGGGTCCTTCACCCGCCTAGCTTGCGTCAACCAAGAGAAAGCGGCACATCAAGGCAAAACCGTAAATCAAGCAGAGAAGAACTCCGACGCAGCGAACCGACGAACAACCTATCAATCCAATCTGAGATCAACCATGCTTCGTCTACGAGGATCCTTCGCCGACGTCCTCCTCGGCGTGGCAAAGGACATGCAAGACTCAAACAACCGACGCATAGCTGAGATTGAAACTAGGTACAGAACTCAGATGGAAAAGATGGAAGAGACGGTGCGTGAAAAGGTCCAAGGCGAGATACAGAAAGATTTGCAGTCTGATATTCAAAGCAAGTTGAATCAAGAGTTGGGGAGGGTGAAAGAACAAGCAGAATCAGAGATATTACGGGCACGAGGCTCGGCAGATGATAAGGTCAACCAGGCCAATGTCGAGATTGGTCGTCTCAGTCGCGAAATGCTGACATTGCGAAAGGACTATGATGCAGAAATCAACCGTCTACTCGGTGAACTTCAGGCGTCAAGACACGAAGCAGATATGGAGAAAAGTCGACTGCATCAAGAGTTGAAATCTCTTGAGCATGAAAAAGATGATGCCGTCAATAAACTATCTACCACGCTTGAAACTCTTCAATCAACTTGCGTCTCTTCACAAGGTATCGAGAGGAAATTGATGGAGTCCGAAGATATGATCCAGAGGGCATTGAACACCCAAAAAGAGCTGCGTGAACGTGCTGGACTTGAAAGTGAAAGGGTAAGCGTTATTGTACTCTTTCTGATTTCGTAAAACACATGCGACTCAATCTAAAATCAAACAACAGGCGATGCTATTGCAGAACAAGCTGCAATCGGAAGTAGAAAGCAAGGAGGGTTTGTCTAGGATCAAGGCGGAGATAGAACAACATTTGAGATTGGAACGTGAAAGAGCAGACTTGCTTCAACACGAACTAGAGTCGCAGAAGCATGAGCAGCAAAATTGGCTTGAGGAGCTTGCGCAGGTGTCTACCATGAATGTGCAGCTTCGCGACCAACTCAAGAACGCTACTGAGGCAGGATCATTGCTCAACAAAAAAGTTGATCAGATTCAACCTCGACTTGATCAGTATTCAAATGCCCTGGGCAAGATGTCTGACAAGTGTGCGAAGCTGGAAGCCACAATAAGTGAGGCCCATTCAGATAATGTTCAACTTGCTCAGTCTTTGAATGATCTCAAGGAAGAGAATGCAAACTTGGAATCCATGTTAAGCCAAGTGAATGGAGAGAAACATCAATTAGCCAAGGCGTTGGCAAAATCGCAAGAAGGAATGGAAAACTTGCTCAGTACAGTGGACAAGGTGAGGATTAGGCTGCTGCCAAATATTTACTTCGCAATACACTTTATTCAATTCACTTTTTCATTTAGGCCAAGACAGAGAATTCCGAACTCGCTGCACTGCTGAACGAAGCAAAGAATGATAACACGCAACTTGCCAATGCCTTGAATGGGCTGGATTCAGAAAAGACACAACTTAGTGATATATTGGAAGAAGCACGTTCCAATCAAGCTCGACTCTTGAAGGAGATAGAAGAGGCGAAGCATCAAGTTGAGGAGAGGGATCATATGAACACGGAGCTCACTAACAACTACGCAGCGTGCGTAGAGGCTCTCGGTGCAGCCAAGGATGACACGATCCAGTTATCATCTATGCTTGACACCTGCAAGGGCGAATTGGACAAAAAGTCGGAATTGAATTCCTTACTTGATGCTGAAGTAACCCGGTTGGAGACCAGACTGCAAGAATTGACAACAGAAAATTCTGAATTTGCTGAGAATGTTAATGCCTGCAAGGACCATATCGAAAAAGAACGGGAAGCGAATTCTGTAATCGCATCCAAGGTGGCAAAGCTGGAGGCAACTGTCGAAGATCAACTAATTGAATTGCAAGCCGCCAAACTGAGCGAAGCAGATGTTGAATCTTCTCTAGCTGATAGTATCAAGAAGAACGATGAACTATCGAAAAAGCTTGATGGAACTAAGTATGAACTGCAACTACTCACCGAAAAGTTGCGCGATGAAGTTAGAGAGAAAAACATGAAGGCAGACTCCTTGAATGAGGCCACGCAGTTACTAAATGACTTTGAAAGGTGAGAATTAGCGGTTGTTGATATCTGAATGAACCAAGTGTGAAATGACTTACATTCTAATCCCCACAATTTTCATTGTTTACCCAACACAGAATCATCAAAGAGCTTGAGGATAGATCAAAGGAAAAGTCAGCTGAACTGAATGAAATGTCTCATTGGAATGCGAATCTACAATCTGAAAGAGATTCTTTACTAGAAAGAATTCAGACATTTGAGGAGACGCACATCGAATACGAAAAATCGTTAAATGAAAAGAATGAACTATTGAATGAAATGTCAGAGGTCGTCGAGACATTAAAAGAACATATTCTTGCTATTGAGAGGGATTCTTCAGAAAAGTTGAGAGATGTGGAACTGACAGCACTGGAACAGTCACAAGAAGCACAGAAGGTGGCTACAGAAACAATACAGAAATTGGAACATGATTATCATCGATCAAATGAAGAACTCCGAAATGCAAATGTGAAAGTAAAGGAGTTGCAGACCTTAAATGACTGTCTCGAATCGGAATGTGACTCATTGAGAGATAAGATTGACAAGGCTCAAGATGAATTCAATACAGATAGGGACAAGATTGCTGGAGCTTTGTTAGGGTTCGACGAGGAGATGACTAATGCAGAAGCAAAAATTAAAAGTGTACTGGACGAACTTGAGATTGAAAAAAAGAAGGGGCAAGAGATTTCAATGAAACTGTCCGAGGCCGAACAAGTTCGTGATAATATAATGGGAGATATCAAGAGCCTCCAGGATAAGTGCTCAAGTTTGGAATCAGAATGCAAGCTGAAGCAAGAGCAGTTAGATGAGTGGGATAAGAAGCAAGCTGACTGCGAGCATGAACTCAGTGTCTACCAGGAGGCAATCAAAATGTTACAAGAAAGGGTAGACAAAGCATATGAATCCAATTCTAATACCAACACAGACTCAAGCTCGCAGAATTTGAAAATGGATACTTTGCAACAACAATTGGACAAGGTATTGCAAGCACAGAATAACAAAAAGGAAGGCGAAGATGAGGAAATTATATCCCTCAAGGAGAAGCTCATAAAAGAGAAGAGCAGACTCGGACGATTGCAAAAGCTTTGTTTCAATGCTAAGCAAGATCTTTCGAAATTGCAAGACCAGAAAGAATTCCTTGAGACCTCGCTGAAACAGTCCATCAAGTTTATTAAGCAATTGAAGGGGCGTGACAATGACATAGCTGCTGAAAGCAATATAGTTACACCAAAAGCTGGTGTCATGAGCAACTTTGATCAGATTTGTTTGCCTTTAGACATTGGTAATGTATCAAATGGTAGCACAGACTATGGAGAGCTGCAGAAATTCTTGTCATCTATTGAAAATCAAATGACCTGTAATGAAGGCGAAAATGCATCAGACCGCCTGATGGATCTGATGGCATTGAACAGCTGGTAGTTGCAGGCACTACTCTTAGTTAATTGAATATACTCTAAATGTTGTTGTTTCTCATAGAAATGTCAAATTCCAAAGTATGGTACAAGAATAGTAAATTTGTGTTAGGATTTCCCAACCTAGGTCAAATATACACTAAGACAAGGACCACCACCTATCAGATTTCATGCCCCTTCCGTGTTTTAAGATAGAGGCACTTAATGTTTTTAAAGGCCAGTGGACTGTCAAATGTTAACATTATTATATGGATTAAAAGCATTATTAGTTTCCTTTACTACAAGACTCTGGCAGTGTTGCAGTACCAAGCTGTTCCATCATTAGATATGTGATAAATTTAGGTACTGCCTAATTACTACTTGTGCTGTGATAGCTGGAAAGCTTTTTGCACTATCTTTTTTAGTCCATATTCTCAAACAATGACCTTTCTATAACTGGGTTTTTACAGTAGTTGTTTCCATTGTAAAATAGGCAGCTATTATTTTACAGGGGCTATTTTCCATGCAGTTCAGTAGTTTTTGCTCATGACAAAGCACTGCCAGCTACCAGATGTGTGCAATAGTTATTTTCCTTGTAGTTCGCAGTAGTTGTTGTAACTTTTGTACTAACAGACTTCTGTACTTTACAGCACTTGTTAAGATTTCACTCTACCAGACTTTTGCATCAGCTAGCATTTTCACTTGGAATCCAATTTCTTAGTCACCAGACATTTTTGCAATTTATTTAATTAATCACTGATGGGAATTTTGAAATTTCATCTCGGAACCTAATTTTTTGAGGTCGGTTATTTTTTAAAATATTTTAAAAATAATGTCACTTTTTTGGGCGGGAAGCAACTCATTTTTAAAATCACGGCCAGAAATTTTAAAATTAATGGTTACTGATTCAAAAAATTAGGGCAGCTGTAATCTATTGTTTTCAAGTTCAAGTGTCCGTTATTGATGAGCAAATGCACTACTTCAAAGTTGCCACCAAACAGACACTACCTTCAAATTTGAGTGATGAATTAAAGGTATTGATGTTCACATTTGGTACTGAAAACAGATCTAGAGGGAGATACGTTGTCATCACTGGTTGTTGTTCGAGGCCCCAGCATAATTTCTATTGTTTCCAATGCACTGTGAAACTCCGGACCACTATAAAAGATCAAGTACCAAAATTGCTTCAGTGTCGACCTGTTCTTGCCAACAGTATTGTTACTTTGACTTTGGCAGTTTGATTCTCCCATGCATTTACTTCTTTTCAAACTATCATCAAGACCATCATCATTTAATTGCATCACCCAAATGTCCGTAAAGATTCGTTGGCTACTATTACTGTGGAATAACTCTCTTCGTTGCAGAACTACTTCCAAGTTCAACTTACACTCAAAATCATGAGATGATTTCTCTACGCAGCATTGATGCTGATGTTAGTTGCAGCTATTCTTCTGCTGGTAATACAACATTCGTAACATTAATAACAAAGTCCTTGTCCATTCAATAGTCGTCCTTCAATTCATTCACCCGTCTAGACTGTAAGGCCATATTCGACCTCAACACGCAGATTGTCAGTCTGTCCGTCCATTCGATGGAAGGATCATCGGCTGCATGTGAGTATATACTGTATTTATATTGTTATTCTATTCTATTTTATTCGATTTAACATCTAATTTAATGTCATTGAATGGGGCCAGGTCATTGACATTATATGCTATGGAGGACACATTGTATGGGCTGGAGGAACAGACCAATCGTGTCCAAAAGGGACATGATCTGAGGTTATTCTGACCCCACGGGACCCCTAATATCTGTTCGCGATCATCCAGATACATTAGAATTAACCGGCGATGGAAGAAGTAGTATTTGGTTGCCAGCTGGCACGGATCTTCATGGAGGGGGAGTTGGTAAGTGATAAGTTTGTTGTATGTTCATGATTGTCATCGGATAAACATCATGTTTCAATGTCCAAGTCATCATTCAGGTCTAACATTGGCACAACAATCAACTGGGGATAGATATGATGATGTGCTGGTAGATAATACAACAAAAATGACAATACGGATAGGCTGTCCATAGACAGTGAATGGAATCAGACGAGAGTAAAGACATCACGTAACAATCAACCTAATAGTAAAATAAATAATTATTAAACTAGAACAAACGCAGCATTTCACAATTTGTAATTAATCATTATTCAATACATTTTTCATTATTATTCGTATGTGCTATGGTTGATAGTTATGTTGTTTGTACTTGATATCATTTTAATTCAAACAAATGAGTCGCTCAAAAAGCTTGAGTAAATTCTGTTTTGAGCAGTTTTGTTGTTTTTTTAGTTACTGTTCCATCATGGCTTACATTCCCAGTTAATTGTTGTGTTCATGTTGTGGATTGTTGCATTAGTTTGGTTTTAGTATCATTCCTCTTGTAGGTTGATTGTTTTCATCAATGTGCTCACGTCTCACTGTTGCGTTCACAGAGGTTTGGGCATCGTTGTGGATTGACGTATTAGAATTATAATGTCTTGCAATGAAAAAGGAGATTCAATTCTAGGAGACATCGAAAGCGACGTACGCAAGTTTATTGTCGTGTTTACTCATTACTCATCAAAGCTGTCAAAACCATATGTTTGTTGTATATCTGCTTTCGTTGATTGGTGTGTTTTTGTTTATCCCAACTTCATTACGTGTTGTTTGATCCACCATTTGTCTATGGGGTTGATTGTTGCGTTTGGTGCAGTTGGATTTGTGTAGCTGTGATGACAAGTGCAGCCACACATCGATTGTTTGATTGTTGTTATTATTACCTGAATAACAGCACAAACACAAGCTGTCACGCATAACTGCTCTGATCCTCAAGACGAAATTACGGATCATCAATAGATTATTGTCTGGTGATTTGTTGACCTGCTTTGGAAGCGAAATAGATTGCCATCATTGTCACAACATCATCAACGCGAGAGGACATTAAAATAGAAAGCACCAGCACAAACCTTGTGATCGAATTGTAGTAGCAGCGTTGATTTTGAGCCTACCGACGCCGAGCATGGCTCAGGCTGGTGAGAAATGTAGTCGAGAAGAAGTTTGATGCGTTAGATTGTTGGTATTGGGTGTATTGTCGATTACGGTGGCAGCGTGAATCGGCCACCATTGTTGCAAGAGCCATTTTTGTGAGTATGGTGATGGCAGGAGAGAGATAGGTGTAGATAGCAAAGCGTGACGAAAGCATGAGGTCGATAGTTACTGATGGTATACGTAACATGTGTTTAAGTATAAGTCCCGCACCAAAACCAAAACAAAAAATGTTGACTTTCGGCTACTATTAGTACACCATGAAGGGACCGATTTTTTTCAATCCAACTTCAGCAGCACCATCAGGTGAGTGAATATGCATCAGATTTTAAATTTGGCCATATTATGGGCTGGACCCCCTAATGCCATGACCACGTCGACACAAAACATCAGCGGCAGCCTCCAAACCACCCTCTCATCAACCGCCTGCGCTGCGATACTCACGGATACCATCATCCGCGATAGCAGCAGCAATTTGGTGGCCTGACATTAACTAGGTTGATTGTTATGTATTCGCCGTTTTTGCCCATAGTGGTGGTGACATTATCGCAATAACATTGGTTGTGATGGGGCCCATCGTCGATTGAATGGTCCAGGAGATGTGCCAGGTGGTACTGAATCTATAGAATGTTTCAAACGACAATGGGCCCCAACACATCCAATCTTATTGCGATTACGGTCAATATCAATATCACTTTTGCGGAACATGGTTTTGTGTTGCAAGCGCTAGATAAGAGCTTTGTTGAAAAATTTCGATAGTGTAAAATAACAGAAAATAATTTCGATTTTACAGGTAATCCCATGAAAACCGGACCTGTGGAACAGCTGTACGACCGGCAGTTGAGGGCACATACCATACTGTAATACGTGACCCCCTGTAGAGAGTCAACAAATTTACAGGCTAGAGTTAAGCAAATAATATCAAAATTCCGCTTCCAGCAAAAGTTGTTTTCCCATCGCTTGCCATCGCTGCAAACTTATTGAAACTTGGGTCATTTGCTAGTTAATTTACCACTCACAAAAATGAATCTATCAAATTGTGAGGCATAGGTTGAAGTTAGGGATAATGACTCTACGTCACGGAGGAATAAGTATAAGTTCGCGCAAAAATTATTTTCGCACATGATTGAAGGCTTCTACAGAGGAATAGTATGTGAGACAATTCAGATCCGTTGATCTGTTGAAAACTCAGTCATTGTTTAGCATCCCCTCACCCCCATGTGTCCCTCAGAAGATGTGCGACTGGATTACCAACTACTACACTCCTTTGCTGATTGCCCTGCTATCCATTATGATTGGCTTCAGCTGTGAAATAACTTTGTTTTCTCTGTGATACATGGTGTAATCTTTAATCTTTTCTTGACAGTTTATGGTTTGCCATTCATCGTACAACCATAACTCCTTGCTCTCATCTTAAATTGTTGTAGATAAATGCTCCTCCCTTTCTATTAGTGTTGCTTAAACTTAAAGGAGACTTGGACATCCTAATACGAGTGTATATTCTCCCGAACTACCAGAAGGGCATAGTTCTAACTTGTGTGTCCCTGATTGAAGGGTCTTAATTTGTGAAACCAATATCACTGTTGGATAGCTGCTATCATACACATGATACATATGAATCAATGTGTACTTAGTGAATAGCTGTAGTATGATTGCTGCGTGGATCTTCTTATTGCAGTAATTATTTTTTGTGCTTTAGCTAATATATAACTTCAGAAGAGGTTTTGTCAACAAGATTCACACCACACAGAAAGAAATCTACATAGGAACTGGCATTTTGTATGACATAGGGGATAGGGGCATTTATTAATAATATTTATGTTTATGTAAGATCTGTAGATGCCAGATGTGGGGTTATATGTGTGAGCGATATTGAGTTGAGGGCCAAAAAAGATGTCTTTTTATCACAATTTACACAGGGAGATGTGTATGTCGAGATTAGTGTATCTCTGGACAAACATACCGGAGGAGTCTACATAAACCTACGCCAGAGTGACATTAACATGTCCCTCTGGCTTGGAGTTGATATAGGTATTGGGATTTAGCCTCGAAGAATGCTTCAGCTGTTGAGGAAGCTCCACTGTCATTAACCTTATGTCTCCCTGCTGGATATTTACGTACAAGTATATCCAGTACAATAGCAAAGGGAGAATAGTGTGAAAATGCATGTTATGATGACATATGATAGCATATGATCCACACAGTGTTTCATCCATTGATCAGGAATATTTCCAAGCAGAACTTTTCCAGATTTTTTCCCAGAGTGGATTCTAGCTACTTTCTTTTGTTTTCTAAAGGTAGTTGGTAACCTACCCATGTCACAAATGATATCCCCCTTGGAGTAATTCTAAAATGATGTTAAAGGTAATGAAAAGACTATCACATGATTATTTTCGTGGAGAAACATTCTTCCCTCATTTTTATGTCTTTAGGCAGTGTGCCCCTTATTCATTCTTCTTCTTTTATCCAAAAGCAACTGCACTAGACAAACCATTCCAACCAGCCCAAACAATCCCAACAGTATATTCCTCGTTTTACTTGGCAACGGCTGTCCAGAATCCCCATGGTGAGCTGCCTCACCACCCCGCGGTATACCCTTTTTCAAATTACCACGCAGTCTATCTACAACTAATTTCACATCACGATTCCCCACCATTTCATGCACCCCACTTCTTTGCGTTTCTGCTTCCCTTCTAAATTGATCTTTGGCTCTTTGTTGATTATCCTTATTTTCCTTCTGGCTCTTTTCCACATTGGAATGATGTCGATCCATCATATGTTTATGTACAGTTTGTTTAATCTGTTCCATGTCAACATCTACTTCTTCTTTTGGGATATCTCGGAAATTCTCTTCGTTTCTCCGATCCTTTTCGACTCGATCCAATTCTTCCAACATGGCGGTGTTACCCTTGAATCGTTCTCGTAATTTCTGAAAGTGTTCCATCTTCTTTCTTCGCAAATCATCTTTATCCTTGAAATGTTTCTCCATAGCCTGCATCTCTTGATCCACGCCTAAATGTTTCCGTGCCAATTCTTCCGCATGGGCCTTGCGTATTGCCTCGCGTTGCGCTTCGGTTCGATGCATTTCTGCCATTTTAGCCTCATGCATTTTGCTATTCTCGGCCTTTTCAATGATTATCTCATCCTTTAATGAATTCAATGCCTTATCCATCTCCTTTCGCTTCTCCTCCAATACCTCTACCACCTCTTCTTCTGCCTCGTTAATATCTTTTGACTTGTCAGGAGTTTCTAATCGCTTTTCTTCAAGTGCCTCAATGGCATCTCGTTCAGCCTCCTCAACTTCTGAATCTAACACGGCACGTTCTTCTTCGATAACTTCTTCCTCGTGCTCCGCCTCGGCCTGATCATCTTCATATGCATAGGCATCATGGGCATCATCTACACTGTCGTCATCTGCACTGTGCATACCCTCCGGCGTCATGATGATAGGTTTGACTAAGGTTACGGCCTCGTGACCCGTGGCCCACCCTCCACGTAATTCGATCTTTCCATCTCCCTCGCCTTCGTGAATTTTCAGTTCCGCGCTTCCATCGGATGGTTTACCGTAAACACGTTTATCTTCGCATCCTATCCCTCCATGCTTGGGAGGGTTGATGAAGGTAGCCGAGGATTCTTGACTCAATTCCAACACGTACTGCACATCCTTTAATGCTTCGGGTACGACGAATTCTACAGAGTACTCTCCATCGTTATGATTGGGGTATAATTCGATGTATACCTCGTGTTCTGAATGTGTGTGGTCTACCACGGGATGGTTCATGATGACTTCATCTACCAGTAGGGAGGTGAAGCAGGATGTGCGTCGATCGACGAAGAAGGAGGCGAAGGAGTGTATGCTGGGAAGGGTGATTAGTAGTAGCAGTGTTGTTAGTGTCATTTTGGATTGGCAGTTAGTGTAGCGAGCTTGAAGAGAGGTTTGTTGAGTAATAAAAGCTACAGCTTTGTGCGATACATTCCACATCATCTATCATCTCATCTTTTGTTTGTTTTTGTTGTTTTTGTGGCTGGGTAGCTTGGTGTGTGGTACAGCTGCTAGCTGTGGGCTGTGGTAATGGTGGTGGTGGGTGGTCTTGAGATGTGAGAGAGAGAAGAGTGTGAATTGTGAGTCTTTGAGATCGTGAGCCTCACTCACTAAAATGGGCGTGCCTACCATTTGACTTTTATGAAGTGTATGACGTCTCCTTATCCTAATTTTGTACCGATTCCTTTGTAGATTTGAATTTTCTTTCTCTGACACAATTTTTGAACACACACAAAGAAGCAACATGCACCAAAAACCGATTGATGTGAAACCATGACAGTGCCGACGCTTCCTACCATAAATGATTGTTTGATGCGTCAACTCTTCTATTAAACAAAGTCGAATGCAATCATCGAACTCCTTTTTATTACATATCAGCAAGTAATTCCCTATTAATTATGCCAGCTATAGTACCCCCTCAAACAGCACATGATTCTCAAACTCCAAGTCCACATGCAGTCAATGAATTTTCTTCTGACACTACAACATCAAAGACATCATTTCGATGTGACGTCGTGTCTGATATAATTTCAGATCAATTAGTGTCTCATTATGTGAGAGTGGATGTGGGAATGCCTTCGTTGAATGGTACTGGCGATGAACAGGATGATGACGAGCGTAATGTTAACGACGAAGCTCGTGATAATGGAGAAGAGTCATCCGCAGATGATCACGAAGGAGATGATGTACCAAACAATGCAACTACTAAAGACACATCAAGCGCTGAAATGGAAGCATGCCAAACATCTCAGTCAGAGCAAGCCGATCCATGGTCAACCTCCCCATCCATCACTCCAACTCCAACGAATACACCTACCAAAAACAACATAATACTAGGGCCCGAACGTCTCATAACCTTCCACACCGAATCCCTCGGCATCAAACTCTCTCGACATACCGACGGTTACATCCGTATCCTCTCCATCTCACCCTACCGCAGTACCAACAACGAAAAAATACGCGATGGACTAATTCAAGAGGGAGATTTACTACGTCAAGTCTGCGATGTAGATTTGCGACATCCCATCGATGCTGGAGTGTGGAAATTAGTTGTTGGGTTGATTAAAATGACTCCAAGACCATTAACAATGATGGTGTGTACTGAGTACGAGGAGGTGGAGGACATCAAGGAGGCAACGGCTACCTATGAAGAAGGTGTTGAAAATGTGAGGAGTGTGTGTGGTCGATGTGAAGTTACGGGGCAGACTATATGTCCATCCTCTCCGAACATTCGGCGAGATAGTTTCTTGAATGAGAAACGACAAATCATCTTTTACGAGGATAGTCTTGGTGTGAAATTACAGCATACAGCACAGGGTTATGTAGTAGTTCATTCTGTGACTACTCCTATGACAAATGATGCGACAAATCCATCACGAAAGGGCATACTGAAGCCAAACGATGTAGTGTTGGAAGTTGGTGGTGTCTGGGATTTATATAACCCAATCAGTATCAATGCATGGGGTATATTAGTCAAATTTATTAAAGAATGTCGTAGACCAATGCGCATGGTGGTGACATGTAATGAGTATTTGAATAATGTCAATGTTGGAAGTAGCAGTCCGGGTTCCGAGCAGTCATTACAGAGTAGTGTGGAGGAGGAATTATCACAGATTGTGGAGGAGGAAGAGCACGAAACATTGTCACCATGCTCTCTTGAGGATTCAATGGGTGCACTAGATGAAGAAGACAAGTCTAAACTGACATTGCCAACTGAATAATATGAGTCATCCACAGAAGAATGTAATATCTACTTATTAGCAAGAGTCTCATCGCGAATATGAACAAAGTTAATGAAAAAATGACGTATGGTCTTGGTAAAAAATAATTATGACCAATAAAGCTTAGTTTTTCGGTCAAAGTTATGCTGGGCTGCGCGTAGCTGAACATACTCATTTTACCTCGAAGTGTCGTTAAGAGCAATTGTTTTATTATAGTATTGAAATTGATTAAAAGTGATATAATATTACACTATATATCATGCAACGCAAGGACCACGTCGATAGATCAGCCAATTCCAGAATCCCTGAAGAGGCAGCAGCAAGACTGTCAGGACTGTGAGAGGGAAGACAAAGACATAATTTCTGTTAGTGTGCATTTTTAATCCCGAGCCAATTGTAGGTAGAGTCCAAGTCAAATAGAACACCCCAACGTACAGCAGTGCCTGATGAAACATTTCCTTGGTTCTTTCCAGTTTAAACCTTTCTTCTCTAGAGTACTGCCTATTCGTTGAATGACTAGCACAATTATTGTGCGTGTTATCCGGCTCTGGACCTGATTGACCGAATTGATTATTATTATCCTCGTCAGAATCATTCGATTTCTTTTCCTCCTCAAATCTTGGTGTATATTCGATGCCAACATTTTGCATGGCAATTATTTCTTTCTCTTCTTTTCTGACACTGAGAGTGAGCATCACCATTAAAACTGTAATGCATATGATGGTAATCCACAAAGGAATAAATGTAAATATCCATCGATATAAATCTGCGTCGTGCCCTCTTTCACATTCTAATTCTGGGTTGTCTGTGCGCAAGCATGTTAATGGATACGGAGCAATCCAGCAAAAGAATCTTGTTGGATTGTATATAGTAAGTGGCAGTCCCGCTATTACACGATAAAAAAGTTATCTACAACATTCACGCAGCGAATCGTGAAGAAAAAAATCTGGTGTGTTCTTACCAAATGCAATACCAAGAGTAATCATTACAGCAAAAACATGCAAATATGGTTCATACTTCTTAGCAAATTCATCGTCTGTCATCTTATACAGCCCCGAAAATGTATAATAAATACTAAGAATCAAATTATACATCATACTCCCCGCTGAGAATTGAAGAAAGAACCCCGCTGCTGTACATGTCTGTGTTGTACCCTTTGCCCCAAAAACTCCCGGAGTATCCACTGGCATTGGTATAGTCGATAGTGCAAACGAAGTGGAAGCTACGAAATCGCATAGACTCAATCCTAATAGAATTCTGTAGTAAGGTCTTTTCATTTTTATACTCCGATTTTTCAAGATATCGCAGATTATGAAAGAGGAGCCAAGCACAGATAAAGTCCCAGTGATATGTGGTAGGATAGCTAGTATCTTCAGTTGAGTTTCACTGTAGTTGTGTCCTGCTGACATTGTACATTGTACCCTCTTTTGGAGGGGGTTCTTTGATGGCTGATGGCACAATAATACCGAGTCTTGAGGCCGGTACTTATCTACCGTAGAACTTGGTGTATAAGGAATAGAAAATAACTCCGTGTATAAGGAACACTTCAGGTCATTTGCCTATTTCGCCCAGAGAATCAATCTTCAGCGCTGAAGGTATATATTACCACATTCCCCTTCTCATTAGCAATATGCCAATATCCATCGCGCCTAATAATTCCGCTTCGTTGCTCAACGCTGCCATAGTCGCTCCAGCCACCACTCGTCACCAATCACAACAAACACACAGAGGGCACCACCTGAATCCATTTTGTCGCCTGACAAACATTTAGTCGGGCCTTCTCTGACTTTACTAGTAGTGCACTAACAAAATATTAAATAATTTATATCTCAGTCAGTTTTAGGAATTTTTACATGATCCACAGGTGATTCTTGTAGCTCTCAACAAGATCTTTCCATTTCTGCAATAAAAACAAACATATTCCATCACCCCTTGATAAAATTTTCATTCTCCCGCGCCATCAATGAACAAGATCCTCCAATGCCAATACTAACAAGACTCCCCAAATCACACAGAAGATAATCCATCACACAGATAATCTCGCATAATATTCCCAACCATGCCTCGTCAACAGATTTTCCATTTCCACAGCCAAGAAGAAGCCGATAAATTCGAGGCAGCTGCTGCGGCTGAACTTGCTGCCTCTCGTCTCGCCCACGCCGCCGTGCTCGCAGCTGATCCAGATGCAGACGAAGACGAAAGAGCCGCTGCAGCTGCCATCGTTCCTGCTGCTGCCGCGAAGAAATCTACTTCGAAGAAACCCACCGCTGCTCCGAAGAAATCGACGAAATCCACCTCATTCGACAAAGCACCGCGAAGCACTAAACGCGATGATCGTGTCGCTGCTGGTGTCGCTTCTGCCTCAACCGCCACTGCCACTGCAACTGCCCCACGTGATCGAGCGTCCGCCACCACTCAGAAGAAATCTACTTCATCAAAGTTGGACGGCGAGAAAGCACCGCCAAGCAAACGTAAGCAGAAACATGGGATCAAAAATAAGAGTGCTAAAAAGACAAAGGTTGGTGTTGATCGCCCCAAAACAATTGAACAGAGGGAGGCACTCAAGAAGCCCGGAGAGATTGCTCCCAGCATGTACGCTCATCTCAATTTGCCACCGGGACGTCCCAAGAAGAACCCAAATGACGTGACACCCACTCCCAGCAGTTCTGAAACTGCTACGAACGAATCTGCCATCTCCGCTACTGCCACTGCTCCGCCCAAAACAAATAAACGTGGTAAATACATCGACTGGAGTCAGGGGGATCACAAAGCCTTCAAAGCTATTATCATGCAGTCTTTGGCAACGGGTGGAGGGGATATTAATGCTGCCATCAAAGCCGCCCAAGCAGTGTACCCAACAATTGTGATCAAGAGGCAATCCGTCAACAACTGGTTGAAGAAAATGAAGGCTGATGCAGCAAAGCAACAAAACAAGGATGACACGGCAAAGACCCTCGCCAAGTTTGACCGTGATGCTCTTGGCAAAGAATTGTTGGATCAAAACAACCAAGGATCGTTAACGTCGGAAGCGGATCGTGAGTTTTTGCAATCTGTTATCATTGCACATGATCAAAGAAATACTGGAATGACGAGGAAGGAGTTGATTGCTATTATTGCCGAGCTTGGTGGTGTTAAGATGAAGAAAGCTGAGAATCATTTGGACTATTTGATTCGATCAAAGAAGCTTTCAAATGTGAAAAACAATGGTAGGGTTGTCCGAGCCCAAGCAACCACAACGAATCGCACGGCCATTACTACTGAAAAGCTACTGCGAACCCACACTTCACAAGCCGAAGGTAAGTACACCATTCTTTTGTTGTAGATATTATATTCAATGTGTACATCGGTAATTCACTCACCTCTATGATAGAGGGTCCAGCCCATAATATGGCCAAATTTGAAATCTGATGTAATGGCCAAAAAAGTTGCCAGACTTGCAGTATTCACTCACCTGATGGTGCTGCTG
>JALLPH010000189.1:0-26129 GCA_036939855.1 Cyclotella choctawhatcheeana
CTTGGGTGGAAATTCTTTCATCTTGGGCGTCATTTCTTTCAACTTCGGGGTAAAACACTCAAGCGTACTGAAATTTGTAGTAAAATACCCATAGGTAGTTACCATAGGGTAGGAGATGGGAGAGCAGAAGCTGAACAGCATTTTAAAAATGATGATGTATCTGGCGCGCTCTGGATGGAATATGGAATAGGTACCAGAGATACAATCCGGAGTGACAATCATATGATTTCGTGGACTAACTGCTAAACTGTTGATGGTGATCCATCCATATATGGCCGGATCTATCGAATCTACCATCTTGCAGCATTCGCAAGGCCTTTCAACTCAATGGCCGGCATGTCCAAGTCCTCTACAATGAAAAACACCTTTGACCATCAACCATTATGTCATCAACGTGTTTCCCACCGTCTGATAGTGTGCACCTTACAATTATTCATTGCGGAGATATTGTAGAACTTCAGCTAATACATAAATAGATAATCGATACAACATGTCACGCCTCGACAACGTCAGTACGTGTGGTGTTACTGAAGCAATCATTTTTGTTCTTACAATTTTCTTCGGCACGGCCTTTTCTATTGCTTCGAAAGTGTTGATTTCTTTAAACGATAAAGATGATGAAGATGGATCACAACAAGAAGAATCCTTCCATAAACCGTTGTTTTTAACTTTCGTAATGTTCTTGGCCATGATGTTGGTGCTTCCATTGCATTGGGTTGCAATGATCTTCAAAATACATTTTCCCGGATACAAGTTCCGTATTGAAGACGAGGGTGCTGATACTCGAAATGATTACTTCAACCTTCAACTTTAAGCCCGAGTCGTCTTCAGCAACTTCAATACGAATGTATTTCATCCTCGCTATTCCTGCCATATTCCTCTTGATTGCCAATGCGCTTATGATGATAGGACTACAATATCTAGATGTATCCATCCATCAAACATTGCGTGGATCACTAATAATCTTCGTGGCACTTTTAAAGGAGTATGTATTGAAACATCACTTACTCAAGTTCCATTGGGTAGGCGTGTTTTGGAATATGGTTAGTGTAGTTTTTGTTGGCGTCGCTGCTTTGCTTGCCAGTTATGGAGGAGAGGAGGGAAGTAAAGATGTGACAACAACAGAAACTGTATTGGGAGTTGGTTTGACACTATTTGGGACTCTTGCGCAAGCCTCAGCATCTGTAACCGAAGAACATGTCATGAAGATGGATGATGATCCTGCTCCTCCATTGTTAGTGACTGGGATGATAGGTAGGTGAATAAAGCTGATTGCAATTCAACATGGGTGTTGTGTTAACATTCACTATGTTGTCATTGGATAACAGGTTTCTGGGGTACAGTCTTGTGCGTAGTCATCATCTTTCCTCTTGCCTACTGGTTACCAGGCGACGACCATGGATCGTATGAAGATCCATTCAGCACTTGGGGAATGGTAACGAGTTCTACCAATATTCAAATTGCCTTGGTAGTTTATATCTTTTCTGTCTTTGGGTAAGAATCACACTTTCTATTCTTCTTTGCATGCAGCGCCAACTCTCGCTCTAAATTCTTTGTCTTGCTTCCAGCTATAATATCTGCGCAATGGTGGTCATATTTGAGATGAGCTCAGTATGGTAAGATATTATGCATTCACTTCCAAGTTATTCTACTGACATTTCTCGTATCTTAATTTTTTGATCAACATTCAACAGGCATGCAATGGTAGACAATTTTCGACCAATAGCTGGTAAGTTGTTTCCTTCTGTCAGAATCGTGAACAGACAGAATTGTTATCTTGGACAAACAAGAAAGTATAAGTTCTTATAATTTTTTCCTCCTACAGTGTGGGCGACAGAGCTCTTCATCTACTACGTCATCTCTCACTCTTACGGAGAGGAGTGGACACATGAAAGTTTCCTTCTCATCGCTGGCATGCTTATTCTTATCTACAGCACGTCAATTTATAATGCACCAAACGCTGGTTCTATCTTTCTCGATGGTCATTGGTATTCATTTGGAATTGATTGCTCAGAGGAATATGAAGCTATAAGACTAGAAAAAGGGGAGGTAGTTGCAAAATCTGAAGGCCTTTTACACAAGAGTACACCCTCTACTGCTGATTCTTTATCTGGTTCGTGGTTCTCAGATTACGACGATAGACAATCTGTTCTCCTCGCTGCTTGAATGCGATTATGCGTCTAATTTCTGGCACACTTCTCTGAAAGTATGGATGATTATCCATGCATATTTCACGAAATAGATAGCTGTAAGCTCTAACGTCAGTACTGTATTACCTAAATTCAGAGCCTGTACATGAGAGCTGGAAACTTACAATTGAAATTGGAGCAAATCAATGCTCATTATTTTCTGAGGTAGCTCAAATTCGATCAAATGAGTTGCAATTAGTGTATACAAACAAGATATGCAAGGTTGCTTGGAGAGCCTGTCAAAATGTACTTTTTGAAAATCTAGCCATCAAATGAAACGAATATTGTAACTCAGCACAAGGTCATCAGTACAAAGGCCAGGAATCTAAAAGAGTTAATTGAAATGAAAGAACAGAGACGCTAAAACTAGTGCCCACCACGGTGTTGTATCTATGATTAGAATTTAGAGAGTAGTACATAGGCCAGAGAGTTGTGAAGGATGAAATAAATTACGGATTGAATATTACAGCAAACAGCTGAAGTATGGTACATGCTTTGATTGATTCAAGATCGATTCAGCTATTATACTCGTAAGTGCATTTGGGGTGTAGGCTCTTGTCTGTTATAAGCGACTGGATGTTATGTGGTGTTCAATTACGCTTGAGATGATTCTGAATAGTCATTTCTGGGTGAGTTTAGTAAAAAGTAATGCAGTTAACTTCCAGCTGAGAATGTTGGAATATTAGTCAAGGCTGTGATAGTGTTGAGGTGTGTAGAACCTTATGATTTTGTACATAGCATTGTTTAATGAAAAACACCAAGATGTTATTAATTGAATTGAACATATCTATTGTCCCACAAAAAGTAAATACTAGTCCCTGTATGATCAAGGATGCATTTTATAACTCAATGCTTGATCAACAGCCTCATTATCTGCCTTCTCCTTCGCTTCCAAGGCAGCAGTCGTCAGTTTTCTAACAAGAACAGCCTTGTTAGTAGTAGACCTAACAGGTGTATTTTCAGATTCATCTGTCCTTGCTGCCTCAATCGAATCCACAACCTTGGCCATCTTCTTCTTCTTATCCTCCTCCTTTTTTCTTAACAATTCCGCCACTAACGCATTCTTCTTCTCCTCTCGTTCTTTACTCAATAACGCCTCTCGTTTTTGATCCACCTTCTTTTTCAACGCGGCGGCTCGTTTGTCGGCGGCACGTTTTTCCCGTTCCAATCGTTCCCTGCGCTTACGTTCCTCCTCACGTTTTCGTTGTTCTCGCCTGTTGGTAAAGTACATGGAACTGGTGATGGAGGGCGGCGAATCCACCGTCGTGTCGGCCCGGTAAGAAGATTGACCGTAAGTGCTCCCGCTTTCGACTGTGTAGACCGTATCGTCGGCTGTGGCATCGTCGGCGGTGTCGTCGTCGTACTTGTTGTACCGTGCCCTATGACGATTCAATCGTTGATTCAGCATGCGTCTATGATAGGCTGCCTTGGTCAGCGCCTCGTCGGAACCGCTGTCGTCGTAACTTCGATAGATGCAGCAGTAGGCACAGCACAGGGAGCAGAAGCAGCATGCCAGTACGAGCCCTCCCATTATTGCCATGAAGACATCCCATTGGGCAGAGGTCCATTCGGAGGGAGGGATGGAGTAGAATTCATACCCTTTAGATTGAGCGTTGGCTAGTGAGGATTGGACTTGTGAGATGACAATGTCGGAGATTTGGTGCATTGTGTCTGTCAGGTTGGTAGCTGTTGCTGCTGTTGTTGAACTTGAACCGTACGATGTTGATGGCGTATCATCTGTGTACACAGTATCATCAACGTCCACGTCATTTGCGTAGCCATCGTCGAGACTGTCATCGTTGTATTGGTCGAAATTGTCATCGTTGTATTGCAAATGACGTTCTGCTGTTATTGAGATGGCACCTCGTAGACCATGAGCCGAGGCACTCATAAGTGCTGAGAGGAGGGACAGTTTGCATGCTATCGCTACCATCATGTGTCTCTCTCACTTATTCACTCTATCGAGGGCGCTCTTTAATTGGGGCGCTCTTTAATTGAGCTGCACCGTTTAGCCTTTCTAAATTGGGCTACCGTTCACTCTCGCGTTAAACCAGCAATCAATTGTAATAGGAACCGTTCCGCGTCTTTTCAACGAAGGCAATCGTAGAGCTACAATTCTTACGAGATGATGTTGTTGTTGGCCTGAGAGTGGTGATTTTATTGGCAGTGATTTTTGGCAAACCGCAAAAGATGCCGATATTTTGTACCTAATTTCCCACTGTCTCCCTCCGAAGTCAGGTGCGAAGTGCGACATTACGAAGTGCGACAGTGCGACCCTTGACTAGATGATATCTGCAACACAAGACAGTGTCATACTTCATACAGTAACCTCCAAGATAAATAATTATGCTTTTTCCTCTTTTGCTTTGTTTTGCTATTACGAAACCCTACAGCATGAAACTAGGAAGTGTGTGAAGCGTCAACCTCAGTAACGCCAAGGGACTCTTTACACTAATCCAAGACAGAATGTTGTAATCCGACAACAAGATGCCCAATACAATAATCTTTATCATGAAACCCTTGCCAAGATGTGGCAGGTGGTGGCAGTGACCACATTGCCCTCATAATTTTCAATTTGATCGAGATAAGCAAATAATAACAACAACATCATTCAACATAATGGATACGGAAGAATCTAGTACTTATAGCAATGCATCTACGACGGCGCCATCTTTTGCTAGCAATACAACGTCTCGATGCAAAATTGACAAGAGCAGAAGTGGAGTAGTACCCCGCGGATACTCCATCAGTCAGTCGGCAACATCCGCCAACGCCGTGCATGCATTAGAAGAAGGCACATATTCAAGCTCCGTTTGGGAGAAAATCTCCATGGGAGGGTCCGTCTTTGACGGATTCTTACTAGCCGCCTCCCAGGAAGTAGGTCAATCCATCCTAACTTTGCCCAATGTATTCAGCCAAACCGGTTTCATTGGGGGTATTGTGTTGGAAATAGTGTTTGCCACATGTGCTCTCTACACAAACTACCTGTTGGTTTCTATGCATGCACAGCATAGACATAATCTTAAGGTGACTGGTAATCCGAAGCATGATGATCCCTATCATATCGGTGAGCATGATTGACATTTTTATGTTTTGAAATATTGCAGCTACTGTCGGATACTTTATAACCATGTTATTTCATTTTCGCAATTACAGTTAGCTATCATGAGATTATGGATTCATTAGTTGGAAGATGGATGAGGAATTTTTCGTTGTGTGTTGTTTTCTTCGCATTGTTGGGGCTTTGTACAGTGCAAATCATTGCAACCAGCTCCAACATGTATATCCTTAGTGATGCACTGTCTAAAAGAGACTGGGCATTACTATGGGGTGCTGCTTTCTCTCTCATTGCCTTTGTGCCTACTTTTAGACACTACAGGATTCTAAGTGTGCTTGGCATACTGACCACAACGTACACAGCCTGGTTCATGACCATTACCAGTGCTATTGAAGGACCTCAAGATGATGTCGTGTATGATGCCCCCGAAAATGTTCAAGACTTTTTTAGTGGTTTTGTTCAGCTCTTGTTTATCTACGGTGGTCATAGCTCAAATATCGAGGTGGCAGATGTGATGGACAATCCAGCTTCTTACGGTTAGTTTTCAAGTCTAGTGTCTATTACATTTCCATTTGTATGACTGTCTGCTCACAATTGTTCATTACCGAACATATTACTCTGCCTCACTGGAATGCAAATAGACAAGTCGTATTTTTGGAGCTACCTCTACGTTTTTAGTTTGACAATGCCAAATGCTATCACAGCATACCACACATATGGACAAGAAGCCAGGTACAATGCGAACTCATTCAATCTTTTCCCACAGAGTGCTGCGCGTGATTTTGGAATCATCATGATGAGCTTACATCAAGCTGTCGCATTCGGCCTATTTGCCGGACCATTATTCCACATGTTTGAAAAGCTCATTCACATACATGATAAGCCTTTCATCATCAGATCACTTGCTCGTCTACCTCTTTGCGGATTCATGCTTTTACTAGCAGTAGCATTTCCATTCTTTGGTGCGGTAAATTCCATCTTGGGAGCTTTTACAACAAGCTTTGGGACCTATATCATTCCATGTATTGGCTTCAATCTTGCATTTCAGTCAGCTGATGATATGGTGAAGAAACCTTTCATGAGCTTGAAATGGATAAAGCTCCTTAACTGGTTCATTGCCTTATTCGTTATTGCTGGTGGTGTGGGTCTAGGAGGGTACACAGCAGTCAAACGATTTATTGCCCAATTGGATCAGTTTGATTATTTTGCCGAATGTTATCAGTGCTGAAGCCTTGTTTAAACCTTAGTGATTACATGTTGGACTGGAGATGAAAGTGTTTCCATTGAAATAGATGACAATTATGATCCATGCGACTTCTTATCTTTTTGGTGTTTCTATAAGTTTGTTATCTTACATGAGACCTCTCTTAGCATTCAGAGTCCGATACTGCACTAGTATTTTGTATTTCAGGTAACCAATAAGTTGATAACGGCGTTACTTATCAAGGTTACAATTTGGACTGCATTCGAGGACGACTCTCACTGGAGATGTAATCTTTGGCATCTTCGAATGTTGTTCCGTCACCTACAACTTCCAAGTAATGAGCCAAGCCCAATTCTCTTTCCCTACGCAAACCCGTAACATCCATTCCCTCTATCATGGCACGTTTGTATCTTCGAACCATTACTGGATCATTTGTTCCTATAGAATCTGCCAATTGAATTGCGCGGTGTAAGACACGGTTGTTCTCGTCGATACCTTCTATGCCATCACAAGACGATGCTGTAGAAGAATCAGTAATAATTTCATCCAACAAACCCCACTCATACGCCACGTCGGCTTTCAATGGCAAGGCAGAAAACGATAACATCTTGGCTCTACCAGGTCCAATTCTCTGTGACAGCTTTTGGGAAAGACCCCAGCACGGTGCCAATCCAAATTTCACATGCGTATCTCTGAATTTTGTCGTCGAATCTCCGAGTAAAATGTCACATGCCAAGGCCAATTCAAAGCCTCCCGTGATGACATGTCCTCGCACAGCCCCGATAATGGGAACGCCGATCCTGCCCATTTGATGAACCGGATTGATTCTTAAATGATGCGGTAAATCACTCGATTGATGGAGAGGATTCGGTGGATCAGACAAGTCGGCTCCGGCACAGAAGGAAGTTCCCGCACCGGTGAATATAACTGCGGCTATAGAGTTGATGGATTCTTGGCCACCGTTATCATCTTCTTCGGTATCATCTGTGCGTTGTCTCGGAGGCAAATAATCTGCTACTTGTACTTCTTGAGCAATTACGTGAAATACGTTGGCTAACTTGTGACAGACTTGAGTGTTGAAGCAGTTCTTTTTATCGGGTCTGTTTATTGTTACGATTATGGCGATCTTTTGACTTTGGGGGAGGGTGATTCGTTGAACGAGGACGACTTCGTCACCGTCCATCTTTGCATGAAGATTTTTTGATAAGAGTGAAGAGACTTGAACTTTGGGAAAACATAAAGGTAACAACATATCAGATAAACATATCTACCTGTCAAATTAAATATGATTGAGAGAATGATTGTCACCCACCAACATCCAAACCAATATCACTCATCACACCTCTTCGTCCGAAATGGCTATTCGAGGGGACAGCGATATCAACGAACTTCTCAATGAGTTCGATTCTTCCGCTGCACCCACAAGCGCGGAAAACAATGCTCCATTCAATGCCGCCGAATCAGTCACGATTGGCTCGAAACAAACCACCGCCGTAACTACTGCGTCATGCACCACATCATTCTGCCAACGAGCCATCACATCATGTCCACCGAGCAACCCCACCGTCGAAATAATCCGACATCGCACACACGAAAAGTTCAAATCGCACGTGTACGATGTCATTCGATCATGCGGTCCCTCCGACGAGGCGCTGGATATGCAATCATCGAAGAACGAGAATGCCCGACGGAATCATTACGTGAGGTCCGTGATTCGAACCGTATGGAACGATATGCCTGTTCATAATGTTTGGGAACGGTATCAGTTTTCGTTGAAGAAATTGGAGGCAGAGTTTGTTAGAGAAGTGCGCAGTAGGGATAGCGGCGGCTCGTCGATATCATGGTGCACCGATGATGCTGATGATTTGGAGCAATTCCTCTCTCCGTCAGTGTCTCGAATATATGCATATATAGTTCAGGGTAGATCCCGCGGCATAGTGTGGGAACCACTAATACCGGTATCAGATATTTGCAATGATGGAGAGGAGTCTAACTCTGAGATTAATACGAGGTTTAGAAGAGATTCCAGGAGATTACTGGAGGAGGAATTGCATTTTCAATTCAAAAGATCGTTCAAGAGATGTTTGGGTGGGGCTATTAGGAAGGGTAAGAGGATATCACCGTCATTGTCGCTGGACAAGGTGTATTCTACAATTACATCCTACATGGAAAGTACAGAAGTTGATTCATCAGATGTCAAATCGAAGAAGAAGAAAAAGAGGCAACGACATGTCAATGACGATACGAAAGAACAGTTTGTGCTCCAACACCTATTAGAGTCGCACCCTTTCAAGAAGGCAATGCAAAAGCTTCAAAAGAGGTTGAACCATCTCTTTGACGACAGCTACTCTAGTTTCTTGAAACAATTGAAGAAGGCATCCGATCAAAGCCTACAACAGCAGCAGCAGCTGCAGCAGCAGCAGAGCGCACGTAAAAAGGGCAGGATTGCCATTCCCAAGATATCCTACGATGGTCATAATTCTTCTTCCAATAATGATGGCTGTGAAAGACAGGCATCTGTGACGCACGGGGGCATTTCCATGAGAATCAACGAAGGACATTTGGAGAAACTCAAATCTTTATTTGGAACAACGCTTACTCGTTTGGGGTATACAGATAATGATTATCAATATCAACAATACTTTCCTCAGGCTTTGTTCACATTGCTCTTGAGGTACGATGCCTTGGAGGGAGCGGGATTGCAATCGGCTATACCCCCAAATGTTTTCCGTTGGCTGCATTCAAGATATGGATCTATTTTCGAGTGTTTTGCCAGTCCATTCAATTGCTGGATCGAGAATCATCGTGGCAATTCACTTTATGTTGGCAATTATGGTTCGGCATTTGCAGATACCGATTCAATTTTCAATTCGGCGGGCTCTTTTTTTGACATTAATTTCCTTGAAATGGCCAAAAAGAATGGCGGTGGTTGCTTTCAAGCAAATCCACCATTTGCATCGAGTTTCATTGAGACAATGTGTAGTCGAATGCACCATTACTTGGCATCTATTGAACCTGCCTCCAATGATGCAGATGAAGTACCCATCATGTTCATCATCTTTGTGCCTGCATGGAAAGAAAGTGCTGGCTGGAAGGCATTGGAATCATCTCCTTACTTGACAACACATGTTCTGTTGCTTCAAAAGGAAGACGAGCACTACTATTCGGAAGGGACGCAGCATCGAAGAAAAGCGGGCATGAGCAAACGAAAAGAGGATAAGGACAGTAATCCGGTGAGAGTTGCATCATTTGATACAAGTGTCTTCTACCTTCAAAATGCTGCAGCTAAGGCCCGGTGGCCGTTATCCGATGATGATGAACGCGACCTCAAATTGGCATTTGCAATGAAACTTGGCAATGACGTGGTCAATGTTGTCGGCAAAAGAGAAAGTCAATCTGAACAACCACTAGTCTCAGATAAGCCAAAAAGCGAAGCGCCAGCACATTCTACAAAACGTCTTAAATCAGACAAGAAGGCAAAACGCAACAAAGGCGAACCAAAGGCTAAACCCAAACTACTGACGGGAGGTAATGATGAGATGAATATTCTGGCTTCACTTGGATTGACTTGTGATGCAGATGATGGCAAATATAAAAACAAGAAAGCCAAGAAGGGTAGAGGAAAATAGACTTAGATTATAATCTCTAGGTAGTTCAACATTACACTCTTGTACCGTTTAAAGTACTTCACTACTTTGAACTATAATAGTTATAACTATCATACATCCGAGAAGATGGCTACCTTGTTTCCACTATTCATAGTCATAAACTTATCTATCATTGACGCATGAAAATTAGGGTCATTGCATTGATACTTTAACTCTCTGAGGACCAAAGATACCACCTGTGCTTTTTTTGCCTCGTCGGAAGGAAGCAGCCTTTCACACGCTTTAAGGAGCATTCTATAAGTAGTGTCATCCGGCTTAGCCCATTCTCTTATCATAATCAAAGTATTAATAAGTATGGTGAATGCCTGCACCTTTTCTTCGTCTACATAGGTATGTGCACATGCTGCCAATACTCCATTGAAAGCATGAGTTGTAGGTTTTATTCCAGCGTCGATACATTTCCTCAAAGTTCCAAATGCTTTCATTGCTTTCCTTTTGACATTGCTTCGAGAATAGGCGAGGATTAAGGTAGCGTAGCTGTAGGCATCAGGAGCAATTTTGGTGTCATTATTCTGTTCCATCTGATAAAGCAATGCCTTGGCCTTGGATGGCTTTGAGTAGCAGGTAAGCGTCCCATATCCGTTCTCGATTATTGTTGAGTGAGACTTGATCATGATATTGTAACTTCGTGTATTGGCCGTCTGCGATGCAGCCATTTCAGCAAATAATGATTTCGCTTTATTGTGAGCTCCTTTCTCGTTACTAGTAATGAGCGCATTCAGAACCGCATTATAAACTGGAGTGGTAGGTGCTTCGACTAAACCTTCGTCGTGCATTCTCTTCATTCTTTCAAGCAAATTTTCAGCCCAAGAACCCTTATCTATCTGCGACTTTGCACGTGAAATTGCATTTAATACGGACGTAAATGAGTATGCATCAGGTGCAGCTGACATGTCACCGGCACGGCATTGCTTTTCCATTATATCTAGCAAATCTTCTGCTCGAAAGGCAGAATTGGGTAGGCCGCTTTTTGCCCATGCATCAATGATGACATTGTAAGATTGACAAGTCTGTCGTATGTCATACTGTGTCCTCATTCTCAAGAGAATATCTTCAATTTCCTCCATTTCATCTATTGTCAATTGGTTCGGTCTAAATGCCCTGGCACGAAGCATCAAGTTCACTGAATAGCTATCTGGCTTCGTACGACCTTCGATCAACTGAGTAAATAATTGTAGCACTTTTTCTGGATTTCCTCGTCTCAGATATAAAGTCATGATGGCATTATAAGTGCTTGCATCTGGCGTTATAGAAGGAAAGTCAACGACCATCATGTCCAATATTCTTTGTGCATTCTGAAGAGCATGTTTTGAAGAACTTTTAGTCCATGCCGATACCACTTGACGAAATGTATTTGATTTGGGGTGACAGTCATGTCCTGAACCTGATTTATGATGTGATATCATTTGATGTAGCAATGATTCAGCACGCTGAGCATTCTTGACACAAGGTTTGCAATTGGCCAGTCCATACAAAACCAAATCATATGTCTGTGTATTTGGATAGAGTTTAGACTCGGTGCAGCTGAATGCATCGTCGTCATCGTCGTCAGCAAATATCATGTTTTGGGTAGGGCATATTGTAACGATGTTTGGCATTTCTTCCAATAAGTTGATGGCTTTTTGGGCTTTTTCCAAGTTAACGTATCGTTTGCTCAATATGCATGCCTTAATCACCGAGTGGTAATTCTCTTCATTGGCGTGAGTCATAATCTGACCATTCTTAGTTGTCTGTAATAATTGTAACAGCGCGATGGCCGAATCAATGCTGTGACCGGTCCTGCAACGGACCCATGCTGCTATAGCAATATGTAGCAAATCTGCACGAGTAGTTGTTAGATAAGAACCGTTATTTTGCAGCTTCACCTCCTCCCACTGGTTGTAAATAGTAAGGGTTTGCTTCAGTATGTTTTCTACTATTTGAGCCGCTTGAACTGCAGTGAATGATTCAAGTGGTGCTGCTGTTGAATTTGCATTACCAGCAGCTCTATTCTGTTTATCAGATATGAATTGGAGCCATGACTTCATAACCGACTCGGCTTGAATGATGTATTCTCTATGCGATGCGAATTGATTGGGTATTGAAGAATTATTCTTCGCGTCCGACGGCAGCATAAGTTCATCATTCCAATGAAGTTGATCCCCCAATGTCAGTTCTGTGGAACGCAGTAACCATTCACTCTCTTCTTCACTGTAATAATGATTAGCGCGGCTTTGAGAAATGGAAGACGATGTTATTGGTCGTCGCATCATTGTGGAGTACTGTTTGGGTCGATCAGTCTTCGTAAATTGGAAAGCACAACATGTTGCCTCTAATGTGAACAATAGAATCTTGATGGATCGATACGATCGGTATGTGCTGCCTCGTTCTTCCATTGCTGCCATGTGGTCAAGAAGTTGTATGATAGTGTTGTGCGTTTGGCGGCACAGTGATGGGTATTATTATTTTGTCGCCATGGCTTTGAGGTCTGAGGTGGTGGCTACGTGACTATCGCGATCGCAACATGGGTGATGGCCCATCTCCCATCTCCCGTCCCGCCTTTTTCACACAATCCAAAACGCCCGTCACCGTCCAATCCAATAATCCAACCAAAGAGAACGACATCATGAGGCTCCTCCTCGTCCTATCCACATCCATCGTATCCACAACCGCCTTTCAACATGCCTTTACGCCTCGTACTGCATCATCACTGTCACCATTAAGGCTCTCGCCCAGTTATTCACCGGTTCACCCTGCACCACGCCCAAAAGATGCAAATGCACTTTACATGTCTAGCAATGATGTCAAGCAGGAAACATCATCGGGAGGGACAGCATCCATCCCTAATGAAATATTCAATCTCGTGAAAAGTATTGTTGGTGCGGGGGTGCTTAGTTTGCCTGCTGGTACGTTACTGTCTTTCATTGTTTATGGTGTTGTGTTTGTTGGTGATGGTGTGATGCTGCACTAAGTAGTCTTCAGTCTTCAATGGGTATGAGGTTGCTGTTGCTGAGTTGCTTTTCATGTCGTTAGATTCCATTATTTGCTGGTTTGTTTACAGGTGCTGACAGATTTATTGAATATCAACTATCATATTCATATAATGCTAACATCTAACATGTCTAATTTTTAACAATGTATCATTCAACACTCTCAAAACTACACACAATGTAAACACAGGAATAGCAGCATTTGGCAACGCACCCACTGCAATCATCCCCGCCATTGCACTAATCTCACTCATTGGTCTCTTCTCCGGCTACGGGTTTTCACTCATCGGACGTGTATGTTCGTATACGGGTGGTAAATCTTACCGAGAGGCCTGGAGCGAGAGTGTAGGACAAGATAGTTCATGGGTGCCGGCGGTGACATGTACCATGAAGGTGATTATAATGATTCAAAACCCAATAACAGGAATGCAATATAGTGAAGTTTCTAATTCATCTATTCTTTGCCCCATTCTTTCAAAACAAGACATGTTTTGCTGTGTTGAGTTATTCGATGATATTGGCTGATACAATGAAAGGTGAGTGAGTTCTTTCGTTTGGTATGTTTGTTATGTAGCATTACAACAATATCAACATATTCATATCAATATGTGGACTTTTCTGGAAGTATTTTCTCTGTAATTATGATCCTAATGTACTGTGTACCATTCTTTTAGCTCTCTTCGTGACTGCAACTGGAATGGACATTACAAGAACAACAGCATTGCTCGGCATCACGGGTACTACGTTACTGCCACTCTGTCTACTAAAGAATCTTTCATCTTTGGCTCCATTTTCTCTCGTGGGCGTGACGGGAATGCTCTACACAAGTATCGCCATGGCAACGCGATACTTCCAGGGGGCATACAAATTGGGCAGTCCGGCTATTAAGAAGGCTGCGGCTGTGCCGGCTGGCAAGTTTTTGGTTGATGTGTCAAAAAATTTACAACCACAGTTTGGTGATTTGGGAGCATCGGCGGCCTGGACAAGTCCAAATGTCTTCATTTTGATTTGCATGTTGAGTACAGCTTACATGGCTCGTGAGTATCATTTGCTGTTTGGTGTGGCATGTGCATCTGTCCGTGTGCTTGAAGACTCAATTTCGAACACTTGTCGTAGACTTCAATGCTCCCAAGTTCTTTATTGAGCTGAAAGACAACACTATCAAACGGTATGGATTTCAGTGGTACTTTGCTCCTTCCTTCACAACAATAATTATCTGACCCTACCCTCTAAATGCTAACCATAGGTATAACACCGTTGTGGGTACTAGTTTTGGCATCTCTGTTCTATTATTTGCCATAGTTGGGTCTCTTGGATTCTTGACCTTCGGTAGTGCAAGTTCTGGATTGATCTTAAACAACTATTCACAAAAAGACGTATTGATGAACTTGAGCAGAGTGGCAGTGGCAATAAGCATCGTATTTTCATTTCCACTGGCGTTCGTTGGAGCCAGAGATGGGTGGCTTGATCTTCTAAAAGTGCCCGTTGACAAGCGGTCGAATTCCTTACTAAACAAAGCAACCTTGGCAATCTTGTCTGTAATTACACTAATTGCAACTCAATTGAAAGAGCTCGCGTTCATCATGTCTTTCGCGGGTGCTACGTTGGGTAACGCTCTGATCTATATCTATCCAGCTCTCATGTTCAGGTCTGCTGTCAACAATATGGGGGAGAAAGCAAGCAAAGGATTAAAGAGAGAAGTACCATTTGCAATGCTTTCAGCTTTATTGGGAGTAGTCATGGGTGGAATAGGAGCAAAGATGGCGTTGGGTTTGCTTTGAATGGTCAGGGAGAATGCTCTTAACACGATAAGGAGGCTAGCTAATCGGGGAATGGAGAAATTATGTATACACTTCAATTACCATGAGGCTTTTACTAAGAACTTCTTTACAATTACATAGAGCGCTGTACAATTTAAGCCTTGGCAGCGTTTATGAATAAATGACATGTAGCACTGTACAACAAAGAATTGATCGGGCTCTCAAAATTGCCTGCCACTTGGAGTCCGAGGAATTCCATGATTTTGATATTCTTGCTGTGATGAACGGCGACTCATGGATGATTGGCCGAAAGAAATCTGTCTCGTTATCCGCGGTGAGTTAGAGTCAAAAGTGTTGTTCGATTGTAGAATCTTAACGCCGAGATTGGATTGAGATGCACTTGGAATCGGCGGAAACCGTTGATTTGAGTAGTGCATTTGTGGGCTTTCTCTGCCTGATGCAGACTGACAAAGATGAGGATTGGAATGGGTATGTCTCATGGGAACTGGGGCATGGAAAGAATTATGCTGTAGTTGATGCTGATGTGGTGGTTGTGTCGGAGTCATTCTTTGTTGTGAATATGACAATCTAGGTGGTGTAACATCATGCAGGTGATTGAGTCGGTGTTCTAAAGGCTTTCTCGGTGGAGTGGCATAATATGGAACATGTTGATTTCCACGGTTTTCTTGGTAGACACCTCTATCAATTCTACTTGGGCCATCAACATTCCTCATTTCGACCGATCCATAGCTGTTTCGTCGATCCTCTTTTCCGTTGGTTGAAGTGCCTATACTATGCCCGGCTGATTGAAGCTCATCCTCAGCAACTTGATAACGACTCACTAGACCTGCTACTTCATAATGTAACTTTGCTAGGCGAATTTCTGTTTCAGATTGCGTCTGGGAAAGATCCAAGGATTTCTGAGAATATTCAAACGAATCATTCCGGGCTTGTCCCTGATCAAGTCTTCGATTGAAGTGTTCCTGATTGTTCATGAAGCCTTGCTGCTGACCCATGTATCCAGAGGCATTCATGACTTTACTTTGATAGGCTAGTTGACCTGTCTGACTATGAGGGCTTGCATAACCAGGGTGATGTTGCTCATGCATGTTGGGGTAACTCATAGTGATACCATTGCTATTTCGCACGCACTGTGATTGTGTAGTCGACAAATAGTCGTAACTATTTTGTGGGTACTTCACAGACTGATTGGCAGAAGCACTCGATACGGCGTTGCCACTTGTTGACTTATGAAGGCCTTGACTTGATCTTGTTGCACCGGTATCACACGAGAGCGTTCGTTTTCCCTTTTTCCGTTCTTTTTCTTCAAGATTCTTGATTTCACGATCGATTTCAGCTTTGATTGAGATAAAGAAACGCTCAATTACCATAGCTGCATTCTTCTCTCTCCTAGAATTATAGGAAATAAGGATTATACGTTTTTTCAAAAAATGGACAATTGAAGCTATACATTGGCTTGACAGAAGCTTACCTTTGCTTAATCTTACGGGTCATATAGGAGGGAGTCCTTGGCGGAGGTGGTGGCACAGATTGTCCCAAGATATCAACAGGTGGTAATGATTGCCTTTTGTTCTTTTGCATTGTTTGTAATGGTGGTTTGCAAATTAGAGGTCCATGTGGTAGAGATTGTCTCGTTGGGGGAGGTTTGTGGGCATTTGCCATTAACTGCCATCGCTCCATCATCTTTTTCCGCCTTATGAATGATAACCTGGATAAATGTCCTCTGATCAAAGCTTGAATCTTGAGTATGTAATAGGAAACAATTACATACTGAGAGAACTCTTTGTATCCTCTAAAGGCTGATTGCTGTGATACAAAAACATTGGCATGTGTGTCAGAAAGGCAGTTTCTGGAATTAAAATACGACTTCATTCAAACTTACAATGCTAACTGCTGCGCCATGATGCACTGAAAAAATTCGGTGATTCTTCTCCAGTCGACTCTGCTCCAGTAGCCTTTGTTCCAGTAGCCTTTGTTCCAGTCGTCTCTGTTTCAGTAGCCGTTGTTCAAGTTGTCTCTGTTCCAGTTGAATGTGATACAACTTGTTCTCCCACCACCTCTGCAAAACAATTGCTGCTTCTCGTTCCATCATCATGATGTTGTCAGCTTCGGAGATTGCAACATATGACAACGCACTTGCAGCTCTTCTTTCGGTCAATACTCTTCTAATGAATGCCTGGATCATGATTGCACTATGAATGATTAATGCTGTTGAATTTTTCAGGGCTACATGAGACCTCCACGTTCGTTGAATGAAAGTTGCACTTGCATGAAGTTTTCTAAGCTTGTACTGGTCCCAACACCGCTGCAACACAACAACTGATGCCCTCTCTTTCATTCTGATTAAGGCTCGATTTCGACACGCATCGTAAGCTTTGATTTTGGCACATCTCTTCCTTGCAATATGTCTCCTTATGAAAGCCTGAATCAACACTGTCGAGCCCGTGAGTTGCATGGCAACGTGAGCTCTAAACTCAACTTGCTCACGGTGTAATTTCGCCCTCTTCATTCTTGCAAGGTAGGCTCTTACAACAGATTGACAAAAGATGATATCAATGAGATTGAAGAGATAATTGGTGTAGGCAATGTAGCCCCTTGCAGCAGCCTGAATTTTGATTGCACTATTAAATTGATTTCGAAGACCATCAACCTTCTTTACAGCTGCCCACCGACGTACATAACATTGAATAGAGATTATGTCAAGCACGGCAATGATCTAGTAGTAATGAATTGATATCAAAAAGATTAATGAATTGGTAGAACCAAATATAATATGAACCCAGAGAATAGACTCACGAAGTCACATCTAGAAGTGTATCCTCTCCATCGGGTTTGAATTGTCACTGCCCGGGCATGAAGTGATGTCATCTGACTCAACCTCAAAGCTTCCCTATGTGCAAGCCAACGGCGAACATAACTTTGGCATAATATGACGTTTACAACAGAGTGAATATAGTCCTGTGTGAGGAGTGACAATATACAATTAGATTGCACATGCAATGAAGAGTCAAATAAAAAATTGTCTTACATCAAAATAGATGTTTGTACGAAAGAGACTTTGAATTTTGGTTGCAGCAACACTTCGTTCGGATTGAATCTTAGAGTATTTCCTCACTTGATTAAACCCACGAATGTTCGCCTGCAAAGCAATTATACCAGCAAGAGTCAATCTGCAAGAAATAATGATCAACCACAGCATTGAAGAAGTTAGATGTATATGAACAACGAAAATAACGGTCACTTTTGAACTTACATGAAATCAGTCTCGACTCTGAATGAACGCCAATACTTTTGAATTGTGGTAGCAGCAGCATTTTTCGTAGCCTTTTCGCCATTAAAAGCTCTTCTTGCCAAATGACCACGAACTTGAGACTGGAACATGATTATTCTTGAAAGGGCAATGATAAATACAACGCTTTGGATGTACCCACGGTAAGCAGTCTGAATTATTACGGCAGATTTGTTTGACAAATGTCTCAACTTGTCAACCTTTCGCGAGGATATCCATCTACGAATGTACGATTGGCATAAAATGATGTCAATCAATGTTGCATTGAAGGAAGAATACGCAGCATGACATCTGTAAAAAGTTGCTATTGTCGTAGCAGCATGATGTTCCCTAAGAATCTGTGCATTCCTCATAGAAATACTTCGACGGACAACTGCTTGGCAGATTATGATGCTGACAATTGCATCAATATATTTGGTAAAAGCAATATATCCACGGATTCTCTTTTGAATGATTGTGGCGGCAGATTGAAGTGCCGCACAATTCTCAAGCTTCAGATATGCATAATGTCTAGATGCTATTCTTCTACGAACAATAGACTGACAAACAATCACACTGCTGACAGTCACAATATAAGTCAACCTGCGTGAGAATGCCCTGTATGAGCTCTGCACTTTAGTGGATGCTTTGTGCATTCTTACAATCTGTCGCTTTGCATTGTTTTTCCTGCAAATGCTCTGGAAAATTATAACTGAGCTAAGGGTGACTAAATAGCTCAGTCTGACAGTAAAAGAACGGCAGATTGCCTGTATCTTAATAGCTGCAGCGGATTGATTCGAAATGTTGACTCTGCAGACATGGCCGCGGTAAATGGCTTGAATGAGAGTGCATGCAGATGCCTGAAGATGCTTCTGCAATTCCAATTTCTTAGCAAACTTCTTCATGGCTATTCTTCCCCGGACAAGTGACTGGAACATAGAAACTCGTGCATGAATCAGAATTTCTTCTCTCAACTTCTGAACACGTCTCATCGCAATCAGTCTACGAGCAAATGCCTGTATTGCAAGTAGATAATATATCGTCTGGATGTACTTCTCAAATGCAACAAAACCTCTCCATCTAGCCTGAATTGTGGTGGCGGCCTTGATCTCTTGAGATTCCTTCCTGAGCTTGTTTGCAAGTCTCATTGCTAACCATTTACGGACAATGGATTGCGAAATGATTATATGAACCACAGTTGTAATAAACTTGTATCTGGCAGCGTGACTTCTCCATCTGGCTTGAATGAGAGTAGCACAAAATTTGCGAAGCTGTTGTCTCAGCCTCTCGGCCTTATTGATTGAGATTCTACGGCGGATGGCAGCTTGACATGAAATGATGTCTAGTGTTCACATGATTACATGTATGAGTATGTTATTGTTGTGCAATGAAATTCAAAGAAATTCAAAGAAAGAGATGGAATGATTTCGCACCTGCAACAGAGCATTGATATTTGCGAGACCCGGAATATCTCCTCCAAGAGGCCGAAATTTTAGTCGACGATGACTCTCGTCGTAGGTTGAATTCTTCAGTCAATCGTCTCAGCTCACGAGAGGAGGAAACTCTACGTGCCAAAGATTGAACTAGAATGATTTCTATGGGTGGCTTTGTGAGAAATGGATTTCAGAGTGAAAACATGAGCGGGAGGCAAACCAAGTGCTTACCTGAAATGCTACACCTGTATTCTGTGACAGCATAGTATCTTCTCCATGCAGAGGAAATTTTGGTGACCGACTTGTTCATTTTGTATTTCTTGACAGCATAGTATCTTCTCCATGCAGAGGAAATTTTAGTAGCCGACTTGTTCATTTTGTATTTCGTGACAGCATAGTATCTTCTCCATGCAGAGGAAATTTTAGTAGCCGATTTGTTCATTTGATGCACAGTTTTGATTGCTTGATATCTACGCGCGATTGTTTGAACTAAAATGATATCAGACATGGCATGAACAAATTCATCATAAGCCTGATAGCTCCTCCATGCTGATTGAATTCTCGTTGCACTGACTTCTCGCCTGAGAACATCAGTTTGTCTCAAGACAATGTTACGCCGAGCAATTGACTGGCAGAGAATCAAATCTGCATAAAGTCACAAGGAAGACAACGATTATTTGATACAAGGATGAGCTGAATGTGAGGTTGGTTAAAAGATGATACAACGCACCTCCCACTGTAACAATGAACTCTCGTCTCCGAACGAACCCTCTCCAACTTGCTGCAATCTTGACAGCCGCTGCTATTCTCTCCCAAAAGTTTGTGAAGCAAACATATGAGCGCCAGCAGGCTTGAATCTTGGTGGCTACTGCATTCTTGAACATATTCCTAGCTAGTTTCATGCGAACGACACTCTGCATAAGAACAACGCTGCTCCAAGTCACAACATAGTTGATACACTGCCAATGCCCACGAATCAATGCCTGTATTCGAGTAGCACAGTATGCCTCGTATCCCAAATTCCTACGAGCTGCCATGCCTCTGTAGCTTGCTTGTAGACGAGTTACCGCTAGTACACCAAGACGGAAGAAGTAAGTTTGTTCTCTCGCTATGTAGCCTCGATGGCAAGCCTGGATCTGTACAGCCATGTGTCGAATTGAGTTGAGGTAGTGCTCACAACACCAACGACGAAAAATTGCCTGCAAACGGACAATAGAATCCTTTCGTTTCTCCAGAGTGAGTTTGGCGAGAAACATCCTCGCAAGGGTTTGTATCGGCAACACAGCTTGACATAATTGCGCAATCGGGACGAAGAAGCTTGATTTCTTCTTCGAAGCTAGTATGGTCATTATTGCCTTTTGGGAGGGAACAGAAGTGGAATCTAGCATCCTGGGGGATTTGGAGTATTGAGCATGAAGAATCAGTTCTGCCTTTGGTATTTCTGTCTCGTCGTTTTTGGTTTTCTTGGCCAGTTTGTTCACACGAGCTACAGTGTTGGATGATTTAAGTGGAAGCTGCGATCCTGGCAGGGAATTGCTTCGTCGTCTGTGTTTTCTCCTTATTTCAGTAGCAGCAGCATGTCTAATTTCTATTGGAGAATCTAAAGCTGACCTGGCCGGCGATGGCAGAGATGTCTTTATGGGAGGTGGACTCTTGCTGGGCTTTGATGATGACCCATTGGACACAATAGATCGACTCAATGATCGAGATCTTCGATGGAAAGATGATGGCGGTGTCTCTTTTGTTGCAACCGCAGGCTTAATCGTTTGATTGAACACGCTCCTAGGGGTTGCTGGTGATGCAGTCGGTTCTTTCGGTTTTTGAAGAGAATACGTAGGACGGCCCCTCCTTGTTACTGCTCGAAGAGAAGCCAGCGACTTGGATTTTGATGGCTTCGAGATTTCATCAGAAGCCCTCAAACTGTTAACAGCAGTTGCAGCTTGTATCTTGGTATCGGGGATGTTCACCGTGGCAGGAGATGGCTCAGACACAGCTCGGACAGAAGCCAGTGACGTGGGTCTTGGTTTTGATGACTTTGAGATTTCATCAGAAGCCCTTAAATTGTTCACGGCAGTTGCTTGTATGTTGGTATCGGGGATGTCCACCGCAGCAGGAGAGGGCTCAAAGATACGAGCACGAGCACCAGACAAAGGTTGATCACGCAGGCGTGATGCTGCCGCAGAGGAAGACAAAGGGATCACAGGAGACGTTTGAAGAGTCCCCATCTGGAGTGGGGAAGCAGATATCGAGGCCAAAGGCTCCAACTTGGATGGAGAATCTTTGATTTCACATATCAGTATCTCGGTATTACTCGGTGAAACATTATGTCTTGCTAGACGCGGACGTGATGTCGAACGATTTCTCCTCGCAAGACGACTAGGAGATGGTGAAGACTGAACCGTTGTTTCACGTTTAGGTGAGATGAATGTAGTGCTTGATGCAGAACTTCCAACGCTCCTTTGAGATGGCGATGACTGAGCCATTGTCTCACGTTTAGGTGAGATGAATGTGGTGCTTGATGCAGAACTTCCAACGCTCCTTTGAGATGGCGACGACTGAGCCAATGTCTCACGTTTAGGCGAGATGAGCGTAATGCTTGATGCATGACTTCCAACACTCCTTTGAGATGGTGAAGACTGAACAGATGTTTCACGTTTAGGCGACGTTGAAAAGGTACTCTTTGCAGGGCTTCTCCTACTACCTCCTCGAATGCGTGGTGGGGTCTTGATGGGACTCGGCTTGGTTTCTGCGAATGACATGTTGTTTTCTGGGGACATTTCCTTCTTTGCTTGAGGAGGTATCTCTGTCATGTTTGGATTGGACTTTTTAATTTGAGCAGGAGACTCGGCTACCACCTTTTTTGCTGTACTAGAAGTAATTACGGATGGATTTGCCTGCGACGTCTCGTTTTGGTCATTATTACTCAAACTGGAAGTACGACTCCTCCTCCCCCTATTAAATCTGTTCTTAATGAACTTTGACTTGAGACTCTTCTCAGCCATGCTTCCACTCCCGACATTCGCCCTTTCTACCGATACATCGCGACTCCTTGGGGATACTGGTAACAAATCCGAAAAGATGGCAGCATCATCCAATTCACCTGATAGAGCCACAACTGTTTTTGCAGTGTTTGAGTTAGTACGACGATGTGTTTGTGCTTGCGTCAATAGGGCTGACCGCGCTTGAACTTTGGAACGCGATCGACGATGGTTACGTGCAGGTGATTGGCGGTTGGGAGATGACTTCGTAGAATTCTTGGTCACGGTGGAATTCACAGACGACAAAGTAGTTGCAGGCAGCTTTGTCACACTGTTCTTTTCAGTTTTTGTACTGTTCGTGGTCAAGGATGTGGTAGTAACAGGCTTGACAACATTATCCCGAGTAGATGTTACATTCAAAGAGCTAATGCTACTATCGTCCTCCACCGAGATACTCGCAATCAGTCGTCTCCTTCGATCTCTACCCGAAGATGATCCTGTAGTCATGGCGGAATTGACACGAGCCATTGCATCATTAATCTTGGGCGCTTTCTTCTTATCCGTGCCAAATCTATCAACTGGCTTTTGCTTCTTGGGAGGGATAATAGGCTTCTTGGCAGGTTCTAGTTGTTTTCCTTTAACTGAGGTAGTAACTGTAGGTGTCTTATTCTTTTTGAGGCTTTCCCGTCGCTGACGAAGTCTGCTTAGATTGAATCCAAGTGATGGAGCTTTGTCGACAGCTTTTGTGACTTCGTTCTCTTTCTCAACTTCTGCACTGTTTGCAACGTCAAAGTCTTGTTCATTTTTAAGAGTCTCATCAACCCCACTTTCATTTTCAACAACGAGTTTACTCTCAATTCCATCCTGGTTATCACAATCAAATTCTCTTTCTGTAATGTCAGAACTCTCTACATTGACACACTTCGCCGATTGCTCATTGGCATGATCATTTTCCGTCTGTTCAGTGTCGTCAGCATCCTCTGAATCCACACACTTCTGAGCTATATTCTGGTCCACAGCATCAGCACCATCATATTCTTGCGTTGCAGAGTCTACAGCCTCTACATCAACACTCGGAGCCAATTCCTGTTCTTCTTCATCAGCATTCTCAATACTCTCAGTTTCAGCCCCATTTTTAATCTCACTCGGAACAACATCACAAGAACTACCATCCGATGAATTACTCCTACTCCCCATTAGACTCAAACTACGCAATTGTGATAATTCCAAACGTGATGTGTTTTTCTTCTTGTCGTCTTTCTGTAACTTCTCTCCCTTCTTCCCTTGCACCCCCCTGGACTTGTCCTTGTTTTTCCTACCAAAGACCCTCTTACCCCGACTGACCAATTTACCAACGCTCTCCACGCTCTTACTCCCCAACGAACCGAAGGATCCCTTGCTTTTAATGGATACTTCGCTGCTGTGTGACTGTTGGATCGGAAGGTCTTGGGGTTCATCCTCCGCCTCTAGTACATTGGCCTCCTCCTTGCACGGATGGCCATTTTCTTTCTCATCGGTGCTACTGCGATCCAAACGAACATTAGCTTCTTTGTCTGCAGTTATTACTTTACTGCCAACATTCCCCTCATTATTGACAACGACAAACATTTCATCAAACGGATTAGATTCATCTTCCTCCATCTCATCCTCCGTCTTCTTCCCGCTTTCATCATCGTCAAAGTCGAATACGAAATCGTCGAATTCAAACTTGTTCCGTAATCTCCCCACCTCCGACGCTCCCGCTCTTTTGGGAGAAGCCATGACGGTCTGTCTATGCTTCGGGGGTGGATTGGGGGGAGGGGGGGGTGGGATAATCGCCGACGGTTTTAATATCGATTCGGCCGCTGGACTCGGTGCTGCCGCCGTCCCCGTGGAGATGTCGTGAGACACCTCGCGATGTTTCTGAACCAATACCTCCTTTTCTTTGCGTAAGCGTTGGAGCATTTCGGTGGCGGATAATCCGGAATTTAACAAGGTGGATTCCGAGGTATCATCATTTGATGATGATGCTGCTTTCGATGCATTCTTGGTCTTGCTGCCGCCGGGGGTTCGGGGAGAACGAAAACCGTTGCTTCCGCCTCGACTTTTGCGATTGGGCGTATCGCGTCCGTTCGGTTTGAGCGCGGAGATTCCGCCGCCGTTGCTGCTGCTGCGTCGATTGATCCGGTTGACGGGGCTTAGCGGTTTGTTACAGTCACGGACATTGATGTTGTCGTGATCTTCGCTTTGGGTGTATTCGAAGGAGGGGGGTTGATAGCTCATTATTTGTATATGATATTGCTCTCTTGTGTATCACTGGGCGCTAAAAAACCTGCCTCTTTCTATATGAGATGTAAGATTGATGACCCTGCTAATTAAACTTGCGTGCCTCTCTCTTCTGTAACGGCACTACCATAATATTATCACGGCATGGGTATTAGCGCCATGGTTGCGATTGCTTTGGCAGTGATGCAGTTGCCTTCTTCTCCGGTGGTCGGCGGTCGCCATTGTTCGATGCAATTTGTTTTTGCAAAAAGCGGTTGTATCGACAAAAATCAAATTCAAACGATGCGAAAGAAGGTATCTTGTGTGCACTTGTGAGAAAAGCAACCAGTGTGAGAGCTAGGGGGGACGGTGATGTGTGTTGGCATCAAATTTGATGTCTGTACTTGAAATTTACCTACTCTGTTGCAAAGAAAGGGGAAGTACCTTATGTAGTGTAGATAGAATACGAGAGGAGATAATCTCATTCAGAAAATTTTGCACAGTGTGCTCTCACAACCTTCAGCACACTCATATTCAACTATGTGCTCTCGTATTAAACTGTTAGGGTGTGACTTTGTAACTCTGGATAGCTACCGGACAGGATTTTCCTCTGGACTATCCTGTCTGGGCGTCCTGTTCAGACTTTGTACAGAAGCGATCATCGGGTTAATAGATCTTCGCCAAATCCTGTTCAGATTCCTGTTCGGCTAAGGCTGTGAGTTTGTAGCGCCACAACTGACAACTGACAAATTCTCCAGTCCCACCTACTTAATTGTCAGGCGTCAGCCCGAAAAATTGAGAGTTTCTAGCGCTGAGGATGACAAAGATGGGTTATGAGTGCAATAATTTGTCAGCCTCAGTCATTTGTTGGGGTCTCCAAATCGCCTGACAAATTGCACAATTTTTTCCAGCTCAAGTTGCACTTCCGCCATAGTGCCGCCCTTGAATTCACCATCTCCTCTGTCCACAATACGCCTCCACTAACACATCCATCCACCCTCAACAGACCACAGCATGAATCCACATCCTCCCCGAAGCTCTTGTACAGCACTATGCCACCGCCACAAATCTAGCCACTTGTGAGGCTGGTTAACGTGATCATCCACCTTCCGCGTGGTCCCTCTTCCTTCTTGACCCGCCCTTCCTTCATTTCATCCAACGGAAACGCCTTTACACTCTCACAGTCCGACCGACTAACAGCTTTAAAGCCTACTCTGTGTCTGTGGCTGTGGCATAGTTTGCCTGACATCCCCACTTTCCAAACCTGGGTTGTGTGTGCTTGGACCGTCACAGCCATATCACAGCAGCTTGACTGTTCCAATGTCTCATTATGAGTA
>JALLPH010000190.1:0-30470 GCA_036939855.1 Cyclotella choctawhatcheeana
GTAAGCGTGTCGATGCTGGTGTTGGTAGTAAAGATGATATCAAGTCTGTTAATGCGCAGCGTGATGGTCTGGCGAATGGCCATAAGACGCAGGCCGATCTTCGCAAAGCAGCAAAGAAAGGCGACGAAGAAGCAATTGAATTCGTCGATAAACAGCAAGCAAAGAATCTAAGAGAAGTAGCAAAAACTCAATCAAAGGTGAGCAAAGTAGTCGAAGATTTGATTCAAAAGAAACGAGTCACAATGGTGGGAGAGACAATCATGTACAAAAAAACAGCATCAAGTATCTTTAAGCCAGCAGAAACGCCGACTAAATGCCCAGAAGAACTAAAATATGGGGACAGTCGATGCACAGCCGCTGTATTGAGAGAATTTCTATTGGCAGTGTATCAATCATTTCATGGTTACCAAACGACCAAGAGATATGGTATGAAATATGCAGACGCAAAAGATGATTTCAAGAGTTGGTTCAAGAAGAATAGATTGTAGATCACCCACTAGAGAGTCCCGACGATATTTGGAGTTTGCATTGAATCCTTGTGTGCATCAACAAAGGCAAAGAGTAAACTGAAGCTCATTTGTGTGGACTATGGCATAGTTTTGGTGTTGGAAATAACAACATAATCCTTCAGTTCTAGATATCAATATTCTGTATTCCCTTGACACAATATTTTGCTCTAGTGATGACTACTGGCTGTTTTAGCTTAGTATCTCACGTCTTTAGGTGTGCGACATCAAATCATAATCTTGTCATATCGATATACAATATGAAACCATACCAAACAACAAAGGCACACCTCAGTTTTGGTCGTTATTTGCTGCGTGTTCACGAGGCGTGGACTACCTCCCAAAGTCAGTGAGTTCATCAAAACAGACAGCATCAAAGTTTGCGGGGGATCTTCTGAAAGGCGGTGGATTGTCTGTGGAGGATCGATTGAAGGCCAAACTTGAGGTACTTGAAGACCTTCGTGAAAGAGGCATCTGGCTTATTGACACTTCAATTTTCGGGTGGTACATCTCCCAGCCGCAGGTAACGAGTTTCACAAGTGAAAGTGTCGATGATATGTTTCTATTTTCTTTTACTCATACGAATATTTAATGATAACTTTTCCTTTGTACAGAAATACAAAAGATCATCGGTGTCTAATGAAGTACACAGGAAGCAAAAGGAGGTGCGTTGAAGATTAAAACAGCTACCCCTTGAGCTGACCACAATGTTTAACCTTTGCTTCGCTCATGACAGCGACCTCCTGGCGAGTTGAAGTTCCCTAGCTTAGTGTTAAGGTAAGCGAATATTTTCTTTTTCTTCTCACTAACAAGAAGTACCATCAAGCTAAAATGTGTTCCGTCACGCCAACAAGTTACGAACTTTTCACAAAGCACCTAATTAGAGAGATTGCCGAGGAAGGGCATTTACAACTTGTCATTCCTATTGGAAGAGATGTCGAAAAGGCGATAACTCGTGAGAGATTAGAAAAAGCAGTTCGCGTGCCAGGCAAGAAGAACAATGCACGCGTTGTAGATGCATTTCCTGCAGTAAGAGTTTGTTTTAGTAGTTGAACTTGTTTTTATTTTCATAATATTTCCCCAACCAAATGCATCATATTATAGCCTAACGGTAAGTCAACAGCATTCTATTTACACAGTTGCTATAATGCGCATCACAATGAGTATTTTGTTTACTTTTAACAATAAGCATGGATTCCAGGTGGTTATGGTAAGGAAACTCACAATGGTCATTGCATTGATTCCATGAAACTCATTGTCAAACAATATCTCGCAACGCTTTGCAGGACTATTTCATGCAAAACTAGCAAATTTAGTAGAGTCCGTAGCACCACGAAAAGGAATTTCATCAACCACACTAGAAGAAAATCCTGCTACCGTTGATGGGCAGGGCAACCTTGACCAGTTTCCAAAGTCTATAAAAAATGCCATGTCAGTATGTCCTGTGTTAAAATCTACTCATCAATGCCCAGCATTACCGCCATTGCCACCCTGGTAAACTTGAAATGGGCATTGCTCTCTTGATACTATCTCATCCCTGTTGAAATTGGCATTGCTGTCTTGAGACTGACTCATCTTTGTAAAATAAATGTTGACTATGATTATTGCCAAAATAATCATTGAATGGTATTAAATTTCAACCTATTTACTATCTGCACACACAAATTATCTGTTGAATATGTCTGCATTTGGGGGCATCACATATTTTGTGGATGATATCTTGGACATGGTTAATAAATACGGGAAGAGGTATTGCCCGGTAGCAGTAGTGGTATGTATGACCTGTGAAACTTACTTACATCTTCAAATCCTAAGTCAGATCAGAAACAGCAAGGTAATCATTTATGAAGTAATTACTCACAGTTAAAGCATAACATACAAATCTAGTTTTAGCATGTGACCTCCCCGATACACAATCCCCGCTAGCCTAGGCTCGTGAAGAGGGTACAGACCTCTGGGGGTGCACTACTCCTAGGGATTCAAAGGGGGCTCGTTTGGGCCTTACAGTTTCAGATTGGCCGGTAAAGGCGATACATGAACCCTACCCTAGTCTGACCGCCAAGGGGGGTATATGGTGGGTTAGGGGGGTGCATTTCGTGGCATCCTCCTGTATATTCCAATTCCAACATTTTTCTTATGTTGTTTCCTTGAAAAAGTCCAGACACAGACATGGGACCTGGTCACATGGGCTCTTCATGACTGGAAGACCATGTCTTATGTATTTTTATTGATTGTCAATCTAGCCAACATTTGGTATAATATTTCTCTTGACCTGATAAACCTCATGTCGGTGTTGGCTTTCTTTCAATTCTTCATCTAGCCGGCCAAGTATCTTTTCTTTCCAGCTACATAGCCATCATCCATCATCCTGTATCAGAAAAATAATTGGAGACTGGAGTTACAAAAGCAAACGTACCAATAAATCGAAAGTAAAAACTGATTGGCATTCCTGCTCCTTATACTACCCCAACTATTAGACACCGCCTACCATAACCCATACAGAAAAACAATCATAACAACCAATAGAATAGAGACCTACACAGTACTACACAATCATGTCAGACAGTACTATGAATCTACTTTTGACATTATCATAATGTGTTGACATTGCTCATTGCCAGTATATCTTCATTGGCTCATGACGAGATGGAACAATCATTACCAGATCTCCTGCAAAGATCGAGGTAGCAACAGAAAGAAACCACATCCAGATTGTATTAAAGGGCCATAAGAAAGTCACCATGCTTGCATCTGTCCTCAGATGATTGGACCAAATAAGACGGAAAGTCATACTCAAAAATCAGCCATTGCATTTAACAAACACTTTCACACTTTTTTTACTTGGATGGCAACCACTTTCAAGAAAGAAAAGTTGCTCTTGAATGGTTGGCATTTCAATTTTCAATTCCCAGAAATCGATAAAAAAATCCCGGAAATACGATGTCAACGACAATAAATTTTTGCGTGATTTCAGTCATCGCTCAAATCAAACATGAGACCATGTATGTCGACGGGTTCGTCTCGAATTTTCCGTTTGCTAATACCCACTTTAACTCTAACCAACCCTAAACAACAAGTACACGACAATACAGACCACTATACATCCGCATCTACACCTCCTCCCAACTCCAGTTAAGTCAACAGAATCATGGCCACTCGAACCCGCTCCCTCTCGCCGCCACCTTCCATCGACAACCGCTCGCCCTTCTCCCTCACCAAAGCCAACGACGAAATCGATGGTGCGACGGACGAATCATTCTCACATCAACACCTCCAACGAAATACGAACGAACAAGATCTCACAACGAGCGGGAGGACGTATCAAGAACTAGTCGAACAATTCGAGAATGATCCATCGGAAGATATGACGGAAGAAAGCGAAAGCTTGGACATGGCGGACGGCCGTAAGAGCGTGGGGTGTTTCCTAATCGGACGGAATTCGCTCAGCCATTGGGGAGAAGAAACGATGGATAGCAGCGTACCTCTTCCCATGGTGGGAGGAAAGAACGGGGAGATGAGGGTGTCGAGTCTCGAAACTCCGTTGGTGGTTGATCGGTTGGATTCTACAAATGTGTCCCAGCGTAATACTTCGCATGTCAACAGTCGTTCGAATGGAAGGGGGACGGCGAGGACTACAGCTTCGTACTCGAAACAGTTTGGATCTGTTCCACGTCGGTCCACGCTGTCGAATAATCTATCGCATATTTCCAGCAGTTCGAGTTCGAACGGGGACCTTTTGGGGGAGAGTTGGAGTCCCATTCGATCCAGTTTGGAGAATTCATTTACTAGGAATGAAGAGAAGAGTCCAAAGAGGAGTATGTCCAAGTCTCCTCTTCAGGATAGAGCCAGTAGCCGTTCCAAGTCTCCGGTTCCATCGGCGAGTAAAAGTCGTTCCAAATCACCACTTCGTTCTCCATTGGGTGATATTTCTGCGAATCGAAGCCGTGCCAAATCTACGTTGAAATCGGATGCGAAAAAGCTGCTTTCTCCCAATGGGACGTATTCGCTGAAGGAAGCAGAAGCGACTGTAACAGAACACATCAATGAGGCAAGCACCAAGCAGCCAGCCACCCAATCCGAGTCCATTCCAGCTCTTGGCAAATCGAATGCATCCACGCTATTTTCACCTGAAAAACTCACCGCGCGTGCCCACGCTAGATCTCCCGCACCAACTCCCAATAGTCAACGTCGTGTTATTAAACGTCTTCGTGCTTCGTTGCCAACTGCAAAATATATGGATCAAGATGAGGTAATGAAAAATGATGAGGTGCAAACGGATCAAGTTGTTGCTGAGCATTCATCAGATGAAGTGAACGCCGAATGCAACTCACCTGTAGTCGCCCAAACAAAAGTTAACAGCACTCTTGCGACTGCAACGTACGAGAATACGTTTGAATTCCCTGCAATTTCCGGGCCTCTCAATGCCACACTCGATCTGTTCCATCAGGATGCTATTGCTCAAGGGCCTTCTTCTCAACAGTATCAAATGACCGTGGCGGGGACCGATCTGCTCTCGATGCAGGAGGTTATATTGCCATCCATCGCCTACGATACCAATACAGTATTGAAAAAGTTGCAAGCAAAGGCTCAGCGTAATGTCAAGGATGGAATGCCCGACTCAGAGGGTAAAGATGTGGTTGATATCATTGAAACGTGTAGAAAGGTAGTGAGCAGTTGCACATCCTATGCCATTTCAGAAGCTGGTAAATCGTGGAGAGAGAGGCAGGAGACACGTCAGCAGGCCCTCCTCGAACGCCACTTGGAAGATATGGAGAAGAAGAAACAAATTCGTGCTCAGGCTAAAATCCAACGTAAAGAGAAACGTGCTCTTGCCAAACAGCAGCGCTATGAACGTCTAAAGTACGAGAAGCAAAAAAGCCATCCTCGCAACAAGGAAATGTGGCAAGAGGTGGCCAAACTCATGATGGAGATTCAAAAGCTTGAGAAGGAAGAACGTCTCTGGAAAGAAGCTCTCGCCGAAGTCGACCTGATGGAAAAGAATTTCAAACCTCCCGAAAAGGTAGATTTGGAGTTATTGGATGACTCCAAATCCCCTCGTGCACAAGAACAAGATAAGCTCTGCAATACCGTGAAATGCACAGACCTCGAAACTAAATCTACCACCATGCTGCAAGATGCCACTATTGCCACAGAACGTATTTCATGGATGCTCCAATCTGTATCATTGGCCATGGAAGAATCGGATCGTTTGAGACAGGAGGCATATCAGAAGTATGAGTACGAAGGTCACAAATTTTATGGGTACCAAACTGGGGATTCGAAAGGGTTGTTTGTGGCGCTCTCTATGGATGACTCATTTGCATGTTAGATTTTATTCAGTTCATTATTTTAGGAGCAGTATGTTTTGCCATGTGAATATGGCTCTATCAAATAAATCAAATAATAATACTTACTATTCTCAACTATTCTGCTGAAAAAACAAACATAATAATAGATGATCTCTTCATTATGGCATACGAACTTTACAGGTAACTTTGAGATTTTGCAAGGTAGCCGATCCGCTCTCTGTCCGAATTTTTGGCTAGATGACTCACTACCAAAATTAGCCATCCACCATGGCGACAACGCAATGGGCAATATCATCATCGGAACTCAATCGGAATACTTGCGCCGTTGCGGATTGGCAGTTCATGGTGTTTCTGAGGGGGTAATATGTTGGTTTAACATGTTAGACAGTGATTTCACTGCTGCGTCAGCCTCCCATCACCACATGTTTTTGTGTGAGTTTTCTCACTCAGCAACTTCGACTTCACAATGGATCCAACAACCATTACGACGGCTCCCATCGCCGCCCATTGACAACTACCTCACCCGTAAACACCCATTTGGCTGTTTTGGCTGGCCATTCCACTCCCATTGGCCGCCTCATGTCTTCGATCTTACCACAATTGAAAATTGAAGCTTAGCATCATCTCTCCAATCGTCACTGACAACTAACAGTAGCACAGCATCCATCGCCATCTTGATATACACAGAGCAATGTAAAGTTATTGCAATCTGCTAATCTCCCAATCCCAAGTGAATTGTTTCCTCTAAGATATTTTAAGATCTGCAGCTCTAGCTGCAATGAGGGACGGCCTATCAGGAACGTGGAACAAATCGAACCATCAGGTTACATCAACACCAGTACATTCTGCCTTCTTAACTCTATTGACCACTTTAAACTTAGACACAGATGTTACGTGACATGATAATGGATATGGAAGCAGTGGTTTGACGGTTGACGGCCTCACGGCGCTGCTTTTTGGTGCTATGTGGGTTTGAGCGGCTATCGGCGGCCAATCGGCTCATGGATCTGGCAAAATCTCAAAAAAGATGTCCTAAAAGTGGAGGGTACTCCGTGCCGTAGCCGAGAGTGGCGCTACTGGTAATTAGCGCTACTACCGGACTAACGTATGGTACGGTCAGTACTATCATTATTTAGATGGCGAGCCTCCGTCACTCTCCCACTCATCTCTTACATTATTTAGCTAGCAAACCATTATTTGATTCCTGTTTTCGGTTTTGCTGCATCATCCATCATCAGTCATCATCAAGTCATCCTCGAACACAACCGTGGACTAACAATGCCCGGCATCGTTCTCTCATCACGCATTTTTCGATGTCCGTTATACTACAATATTTTTCTTTTACGAACAGCAGATAGGTTCCTTGATGTAAACGTATGCAATGAGCAAAAGAGATATGCAACAAATCAGACGGAAAGCGACAGCAACTGGGTGTCCATAATAGATCATTTAGACGACATCCGCAAAATACCATTGGCGGATGTGAGAAATTTTTGCATAATAGCGCACGTTGATCACGGCAAATCAAGTCTGGCATCACGTATACTTGAATACACAGGAAACCTCGGAAGAGAAAGACAATCAACCGCATATCAACGAGGAAGTGCAGATGCAGATACGCAGAGATTAGACGAATCAGATCCAACATCCAATCAACAAGAGACTACATTGCCAGCCTCGAAAGACACAAAGGAAGAAATCACGCTGCTAGATACATTGAAAGTCGAGAGGGAAAGGGGGATCACGGTTAAAGCATCAGCTGCATCAATGTTGTACCGTCATCCTTCTGCTACAAACGAAAATGGATGGGTATTGTTGAATATGGTGGACACCCCAGGGCACGCTGATTTTGGCATGGAGGTATCAAAATCATTAGATAGTGTAGAAGGTGCCGTTTTGCTTTTTGATGCGGTGCAAGGTGAGTTCGAACTGTTCATGAATGCTACTTCTTGTATGTTTCATCTAAGTTGCCGGTTCCAGGTGTACAAGCACAAACGTTAAGTGTATATGACAAAGCAAAATCAATCGGCAGACATAGAAATGGTTCAGGAGTTACAGTGTTGCCTGCTCTGACAAAAATTGATATTCCATCAGCACGTCCACTGGAAGTGGCATTGTCAGTGTCAGACTTATTAGGTTTTGACCCAGATGAGATTCTCAAAACATCTGCTCGTAATAGAATAGGAATTAAAGAGGTATTGGATAAAATATGCAATCATATAAAACCTCCCGAGCAACTGGCTGATGATAATGACGGTGCAGTTCTTCGTGCTAAAGTTATTGATTCTTGGTTTGAACCACGCCGTGGAGTTATTTGCTTGATACGTGTTCTATCAGGTGAACTTTTAGAGGGCGACCGCATTTCCATTATAGAACCATCGACCGATGGAAACGAACACAAAGCCGGAAAAGATCATTATTCTACGCAGGAAGTGGGCATTGTTGCTCCACATCGAATCAGAACAGGTTCAATTAATGCGGGTATGATGGGATACTGTGTAGCCGGAATGCGAGATCCAAGAGATGCTAGACCGGGAACTATCTTGACTTTACAAAAAGCATTACCCACTGTCATCGGTCAAAATATGATACTCCCTCGCTCTGCGAGTTCGGGTCTCATGGGTCAACATTCAGTTCTGTATGCCTCCGTTCATCCGATGGATGGAGATGGATTCGATGAGTTGGCTGCTGCAGTGGATCGATTGGCACTCAATGATACAGGCTTAGAAATTCAACGAACTGCGGGATCACAAAATAGTGGCGGCGGGGCGTTTTTAGGGCCTGGCTTGCGTGTGGGCTTTCAAGGACTCCTGCATGTGGAAGTATTTCGTCAAAGATTACTCGATGAATTCGATATGGAAGCAATCGTGACCCCTCCAAAAGTGCCATATACAATTCAATACACCGAAACCAAAAGTTTTAAGCGTGCTCCAGGATTACCTATGGAAGAGGTGATAGAAGATCTCATACAATGGCCACCCCAAGGCAGCAAATTTGATGTGCTGGAGCCCGTTGTTGATGTCAGAATTCTGAGTCCAATGGAATATGCAGGTGATATCATGGAGTTAATCAAGAGGAAGCGAGGTTCAAAAATGGAAACAAAACCAATCGATGAGAATACTTGGATTTTCACTGCATCAATGCCATGGGCTGATGTAGTGACGGACTTTCATGACGAATTAAAATCCCTTACAACTGGATTTGCTAGTTTTGATGTCTCTGAAGCAAATCCTCCCCAGCAAAAGGCTGATCTGGTGAAGATAGATATTCTCCTTAACTCCGAGGTAGTCGATCCATTAGGTAATTAATTGGTCTCATTTTTTGCTTTTCCATCTTTTGTTTGGCCTCTCACATTTGGTTGCCATCATGTGTTGTCTATTACTACTTATGTAGCATTTGTTTGCCATAGAACTAAATCACAATCGGAAGCGAGAATAGTTTGCGAGAAACTACAAAAGGTGCTGCCGCGGCAACAGTTCGTGACAGTTATTCAGGCTAAGGCTGATGGCAAAATTATAGCCAGCGAAAGGATACAGGCATATCGCAAAGACGTATTAACCACGGGCGGGAGCAAGGCTGTAGGGGGTGGCGATGTTACAAGAAAGAAGAAGCTACTGGAGAAACAGAAGAAAGGAAAAAAGAGGCAACAATCATCAGGTGAGACATCTTATTGCAGTTATGCTTTATGGTTCTATGAACATGCATGTCATTCTTCTGTTTTGATTAACCTAAATACCATAGGCAAAGTGACTCTTTCTCAAGCAGCCTTCAATTCAGTGATTTCTCGATCTACTTAACCAATCAGTCGAGGATCACCCATTATAGAGAGTCAATAATTCAGTTTACTTAGAACTTAAGTGCTCACATACTTTAGCTATTGCATCCTGTGAAAAATCCACCCTCAAGGACATGATGCTTCTAATCTCTTCTATTGTCAAATTGGTGTCACCATCGCCAACTTTGTATGCAAAGGCAAGCCAATCAGAAGGTTTCTCCAACTGCAACAAAGAAACAGCTTGGTTAACTCGTTCAAACTGTTTTAGAATAGTTGATGTGTTGGTCCTGGCAGTAGCAGAATTTGAACCAGGTTTTCCTTCTTCCTCTTTAGAAGAGGCACCAGAACCCAGAACGAGACTACAATACACATTTTGTAAACCCCTTACTTGCTTCGATAGAAGCATTGCACCCCACTCATTAAACTCTTTCTGTTCCTTCAAAACAACCTCTAAGATTATTTCCGCAGATTTCCAGCTCATTGCCTGCAAGCCATTCCGATCAGAAAGAAGGATAAGAACTTACTTCCCACACTATAAAATCGCGAACAACAAGACTTACCTCTGCAATGCGTAATACAACCGCAACATCACATTTGTCTTTTCCAACCTCGTCAAAAATTTGAGATTCTCTGATGGGTCTTACTATTTCTGCTTCCAATCGTTCGTCACCCTCTGCTGCTTTGAAAGAAGATGCGTCTAAATTGTATAATTCCCGTTCCACAAATAGTCTCAGATTCTGAAGACATAGCTTCCCATCACAATCAAATAGATCATCTGCTCCACACAAATCGAACACAAGCGCGCGGACGCGTTCCTCCAAAAGATTGTTATATGCACAAGAATGAGAAGAGAGTTCCTCTCTTGCAAATGTTAACATAGATGCCTTGCTCTGAACTACTCCATTACCAATGTTGTCGCCTTCAAGCCGTTCTTCTATCAGGTCTGCAAATAGTCCCGAGAGTGCTGAACAAGCATTGGCTGCCGAATGAATTCCGTTTAAAGCGCACAGCTCTGCATCAACTTTGCTCTGGAGACTTTGTTCGTTGTTGCCTTTACCCCATAAGATACCCCCAGAAAGTGGAGGGCTAGCGGTGCTTTGCCCCACTGCGGGTGTGCCAATATCACCATCAACTGCTTCTAGTAACGATGCAGCAAAAGAATTCCCAGCTTTAGTCGATGATGGGATCATAGAATCTGAATTCATACCACCTTTGTTCTCATTGCAACCAATGCCATCCATCAAGGCTCTGTATACACTTCTTGCGTCACTTTGATTTAACCCCCATATTTCACAAACCCAATGGCCAACAGTCCACACAGCTCGTTCGCTACGTGTACCAGTGGCTCTTTCTATTGCTCGAACGCACACAAAATGGGCATCTTCAACAATGCTTGGCACTTTTAAAGACGGCCTACCAAGTTCGATTAGTTGCGGGGATGCAAGCGCAAAGGCTTGATTGAATTGTAATGATGCCAAACGAGTCTCTAAGGTCGAGTAGCGGAGTGATTGCTCTGTGAGTAAATTGTGAAGTTTTGATCTAGCATTCGAACCAGACGAAGTTGTTTCGTCCATAACCACAGTGTTCTGAGAGAACGAGCAATACCTCGAAAGAACTTGGCACATGAACGCCATTTCTTCTAATGCAGCTTCCATTGAAACCAAATCTAGTGCTTCCGAATTTGATGCATCAGGTGATTGCTCCAGAGCTGTCAACCCACGCTGATCTGGTCCAAACCACGATCCTACGGTCACTGCAAGAGTTTGTGCTTCATTGTCCAGTGTATTCATGGCATCTTGGCACAACATATGAAGCCATGATTCAAGACTCTCCGACTCATTATGAGTAGCCTCTTTTTCTTTCGGCAATACATCTCTCCATGCAGCCAAAGGTTGTATCAAACTAGAGGCTTCACCAAGAATCATTGTTACAGATTGAGCATGGGGCTGGCCACGAGATACATTCCCAACTCCATTAGCTGCAAGATCATCTTCACCATCATTTTCATCACTGACATGTAACCCACTTTCCAACTGCTGCCTCAATCTTTCTTGCTCGACAATGTCTGACACAAAGCAATTTTGACCTGATGCCACTCTTCTCAATTCTGCCAGAGAAGTAATCGACGGCTTCGATCGCGATCGCAGACATCTTCTTTGATATTCAGCATATGATTCTATAATTTCCTCGTGAGACATAAATTCATTGTCCTCATCATTTGATCTACCGTTCAAATCGATAGGAATCAGAGTTGTTTGCATATGAATCAATCGTAATGTTAACTCAGCCAATCTAGCCATGCACGCCTGAATCTTAACTTCGCCATCTGACTCTGGGCGATCATCCAACGGGCCCGATGATTCATGCGAATCACCGTCTGCTAGTTTCATATAATGACTAGTAATGAATTCACATGCTTTAGCAATGCAATTGGACGCCATAAGGAGGTAGACGTCACTTTCTTCTCCATTTGTGCATGGCTGATTGTTAAAAGTAATCAAACCGCAATCAGCCAAACAACCTACTAGTTTGTCAACAGCACCAAATGTTTGCTCAATACAATGCGTGAACTCTTGAACTATATATTCATCTGTAAAGCGGTCAGCCGCTCCATCGATTGCATTACCATCATCGTCGTCATCTAACAAAGAAACTAGTGGCATGAGACGTCTTCTCGATTCTTCCATGGATACATGACAATTTTGTATGCTTTCCGTTATAGATTCCGGATCCATTAGCCCCAGTGGGCCGCTGGGTGGCTCCATGGAAGAGTAGTGGTGGGAAGTTGGAAGGTTGGGTGAGGAGAGGAGCGAAGTGGACAGATGAATAGAGAGAAGATAAGTTGAAATGGATAAATAAAGGTAATCCATAGAACATATAACGTTACTACCTACTTTATTTACAACATCATCAACATAATGCCTCCACCTTCCCCTTCGACATTCGACATCGTCTTCATTCTTTATTCTTTATCCTGCTTCCTGCTATGTAGCTAGCTGCGCTGTTCAGCAGAACCATGATGACTAAAGCACCACAGTTTCGTCAATGCCACTTAAAGATGCTTCGTTCGCTCTACGATACCGACCCATCTGAAAACAATGATCAGGCCGCAGGTGATTCAATGAATGGCGGTGGTGATAGCAACGCCCAGGACGCAGACGTAGAGCAAGAAACTTGGGATAGGATCCAAAAATTCATTGATCAACGCGCTGACTACCGCCCACGCAAACAACGCCAAACCCATTGGGAAGCTCTAAACTCAGAATCCCAGTCACGTCTTGATGCTCTGTTATCCGCAGAGCAAGAAAAGAAGGGGTCAAAGAGAAGATCTGCCAAGAAAAAGAGGGAAACTCCCTCACGTACACCTCTTTTGAATGTCGTGAGGCGTCCATTAACTCCAGTATCATTGACTCCGTTGACTTCTAATAAGAGAGAATTGCCAGCTGTGTACGATGGTGCTATTACCTCATGGACTTTCATTAATTCAATGGTTCAAAAGAGGGCAAAGCTCTGTACTGCTTCTTGCGAGGAATTCCGCTCTCAGTCCTTTTTTGGAGAGTTGCATGATGAATGTAATGCGAGAGTGAAGGTGTTACATGCTAAATTGGAACTGGCGAAGCATCATGGCACGAGTTCAGAAGCAGTGCCCAGTGCTACTGCCGAATTAGAAACTACCGCAAGCCCATATTATTTCTTTCGAGATTATCATGGCATCAATTCACACCACTCAGATTCACAGAAGGTCAATAATAACGAGGAGCTGATCAACGAAATACAAATCAAGCTTTGCCTTTGGTCCAATCTTTTGGCTTCAGTTAAGGAAATCGTGGGTGAAAAATGAAGGTTCATGAAACTGTATTAAGAACATGCAAGTATGTATGGTAATGTATGATTTCCCAAAATAAACCCACGTTGATAAATAATAGCCTCCTCGTTTTAGGTCTTTTCTTCTCTTATTGTTGGAGAAGAGATATCTGGAGATAAGAGATGCCACAATTTTCAAGCAAGACGGTGCATTCATTTGGACCTCGTAATGTGTGTGATGAACCAAAACTGAACATACTCTTGGATTAGATGGGAAGTAATAAATATCGTATTGCAAAAGTATTTGGTCAATTATTCTACAGCATTGACGTAGCTTATCCCAATGACTGAGGTGAAAGTCCGTTGAACCTCTCCTCTGGTCTCTGGTGTGTTGTGAATAACTCTGGTCCTGTTTATTGACGCCTTGAAAATCTGGATGTCTTGAATCTGTTCATTGTTAAAGGTAATGTAGTTTCGATGATATTGATATACCTATGTATGTTTACATATTCGATATCTCCAATGCGCTTTTCCCTCCCACTATCACCCGACCTCTCTCAAACTATCCCCTCCTCCAGAGCTAGCCCCATTACCATCGCCAACATCTTCGGCATCGGATTCATCGCTCAAAGTTCTTGGCTCATCAACGTAAGAACAAGTAATAATCATTATTTTTGTTGGCGGCCCAAGAACTTATACGTGCGGTGCATTGGTGAGTATCTACGTTGATGTTAGAATGTCGTTTGCTGTGGATCTAGTTTAGAGTTATGCTATGTGCTATGATGGTGTCGTGTTGAATATTGAATAAATTGAAATTCAAGGAGTCGCATACGATTTGAAAAGCTGACGGAGGATGAGGATAATGTCGAAGATGAAGGGGGCTTGGAAGGAGGGAAGATACCAGTGTCAAAGGTTGCTTGTCTGTTTTGATCATGGACGAAAGATGACGATTCAACGAAAATTGGTCAATTGTATGAAGAGTAAGAAGATCGGACTCAACAATAGTCGACGTACAGAGAGACGTCTATTTTCATCATTGTGGGCTTCTTCTTTGATCGGGCTGGTCTTTACTCAAAAGGCGCTTATTAAAGAGGATCATTATCAAGAGATTATTGCACATGGACATGAAATTTTCATGTGCCATTTATCAAGATATTACCATATGAATATATCACATGGACATGAAATTTTCAATGTGCCATGACTTACTTGATTTTGTTGTGAAGATCTTCGATGTTGTTATACACCACCATCACTTTCACTTCTTGCTCATCATTATTGACTGATCTTATTATATTATAGAATGAACAACTTCTTCACTTCGTCTGCTCGTGTTAAGGGTTAAGGTTTCGTTATTCGGCCGACATAACTGGTAAGTTCTTTGTTGTTCAATGTATGCAGATTGTCTTCCATTTCTTTGCTTCACTCACATGTCGGTTATCTTCTTTCACAGGAAAGCGAATCCAGTACTCTCTCAGTGAATTCCTGCACCATATTGCCCAAGAATGTCCAAGATTCAAGTCCGCATCGAGATTGAGCACGACTCAGTCATCACACGATGGCTATCTAAAGCCACTATTCCTCGCAACGGTAAAAGCCCAACCTTCACCCAAATGACGGGAAGACCAGTCACTCTTGAACCAAAGACACGATCTGGCTGGACTTTCAAGAACAACTCCAAGGATATCAAGGGAATGATCTGTATGTGCAAATCTCCAGATGAAAACTTTGCCGACAATGCTTTGTCTTTTGCAATGAAGGCCGAAGCTCAAGCTTTGCTAACCACCCGCTTTCCTGATACGAGGACATCTTCTATTCCGTCTATTTTGATTCCTCATGATTTGATTGCGTTTCTGGATGAGCTACCCAACAAACCGAAACTAACTGTTGTGCCACTGAACGGAAGCTATACATCCGTTAATGTGACACTGATGGCAAAGCGAATGTCAGATAATACTGAATCTGTCGAGTGGGAAGACAACATGTTCATTCCTGTGACGTTGGTCAAAGAAACCACGCTCAGCCTTAAGTTTGCAGAAATGATGGATATTACTCATTTAGTCTGGCGTGATCCTAATAATAAGTACAAAATCGATGGCATGAGCAATAATGAGCAATTATCTGGGAAGATCTGCCTGTTCGAAGCTGCATATCCAGGCGACGCTAACAGTGCTGTCGAGCTATCAACAAAACATGGAGCTCGAGCATTGATCTTGGTTGGTAAGGATATACCCGACCGCACCGAGATGACCCTCCCAGTCCTGAACAATATCAATCGAGAGCGGTTTATGCAATTGAAGAAGGCAGGTTTAGATTCAACTGGAATTGATTTCGGTCTAACCATTGACTATACCGGTGAGGACAAGTCCAAGCCATCATCCTATGATCCACAGAGTATGATCGATCCACCTGAGACCCCGCATACGAGACCACAATCACATAAGAATTCTGAGCAGAAAAAAGACCCCCCTGCCGTATCCCAGGGGTTCTTGGGTGGCATCAAGGCTGGCGTCAAGGCTGGTGTCGGTTTCGTTGCGAGTGTATTCGTCTCATACACACCCAAATCGGGCAAAGAATTCAATGCGGTAATCAAAGGAGGGACTTCTTGGTCATTCGAAGGCAAGGAGTCATCATCTTATCAAAGAGCAATCGAAATCCTAGACAATATTGACAACAAGATTGACAAAAAAGAAGAGCAGGAACAGGAGATGGAGGCGCTCGTAAAGGCCGTGGTTGAAATGGCTAACAATGATGGATTTGTTGGAGATGTGTTGATTCTTCTATTTTGCTATCGCTTATCTTCAATGAGGATTAAGCTGAAAATGGATGCATCAGAAGAGCTTAAGGATGCCATGATGAAGGTGAGGACACAGATTCCACCAAATACGTGTTCCCACCTTCATGCTAATCACTTTTGCTTTGTGGTTCTTCATCCCCCCCACTATTGTTTCTCTTTAGAATGTGAATGAAATGGTGGTAGACACCGAAGGCTTCAATCTCAAACTTAGACCTGATGACAAAACCGCTATTGATATTGACCAGTGTATTTGTCACCTGACAAGGCTTCTTTCATACAAGGCGGATAATATGAGCAAGCATTCTATGTTCGTGCTTAATGCAATCTGGATCAGGAGCTATGTTTGCCAAGCACTTCGTAACGGTTTTTGGGACGATCTCCGGAAAGTGACCACATTGAAGCATTTTACAAGTCACCAATCTGTCATGTTAAGTTTCATGGGACTGTCTGAATATAATACATTGCTCATCACCTCTATTGTACGTGATCACGATCTCATAAGTATTTGCGAGATGTTTAACGAAAGTATTATTCGTGGTAAAGATATTCCCATTGAGCAACGCGCAATGCGTAGGTTACGAGAGATTTACGAACGACACCAATCAAAGCAGGAGGTATGGCAAACTGCCTTTCATAAAACGAGAGAGATGACCATGCTTGATATTGTGGGGAAATTGGGAGTGAATCAAGCTGCTAAGAAAGATATTATTGAATCAGTGATCAAGCGAGCAAGCTCTGAATCGGTAGGCTCATTTGACGGCCTCCAACGCATCTTTTCTTCTCTCATCAGCCACCACAGGAATTATGATGAAATAGTTGACCAAATCAAGAAAGCTCTCTGCGTATCCCTATCAAACACTGGCCAGCAGCTTCCAAATCTTACGAATGTATTGAACCTCCTCCATTCCCCTATTAGTTCGACGCTTTTGAATGATCAAGGTTGGAAGGCACTTTTGACGTATATGAGCAAGATCAAAGAAACAGGCAGTGGAATTAGATACCAGATCGAGCTGCTCAGTGATGTATATGATTTATTTCTACGCGATCCGCAGTTGTCTGAAAACCGAATGAACTACAAGGGTGAACTGGAAAACATAATCCTCCTAAGTGTGAAACAGACAGGCAACCACTTTGACTTTGCTTTGGCATCGTTTGAAGTTGCAAACAAACGACAAGATATATTCATGGGCTCAGGCAATATCATCTGTCACAACGTGGCTAAAATCATCATTGATGAGACTGGATTGGCATCAACGATTCGTGAATCTCCAACAATACTGAAGAGGATTCCTTCACTTCAACTTGTGTCTCAACCAGGTGCATCCTTAATTGAATGCCTGTCTTTCGAACTAATTGTCAAACTACAAACGATTACATCAAACATTGAAAGTGCAGTTTTATTCTGCATGCGAGCCAGCTCTGTAGAATCTCAATTGGTCGCTGAAATTGCATCAAGTATTCTCATCAGCAGTTTCTCAAAGTGGAGCCCCTCTAGCATGGAAGATTTGCTCAAGGAAGATACTTATACACTTCAAAACGTTCACACACTCATGATGAATGCTCCACTTGCTGGTGTTGGTAAAGCAAGACAAGGTGTCACCAAGCTCAAATCCATTCCAACAAAATGGGTCTTACAGTTCAACCAAGACGCCTTCAATGCCAATCAGTTGAACAAAATATTGATCCGCTGGACCGAAGAAAAGCGAGATACACTGAAAGAAATTAGTGGTCAAGAGTTCCCATCCAAAGTAGATTTGGAGAAAAAGATACTGGAAATCAAAAACATTCTTCAAGCCACCCGTTCCAGGCTGACATTTCATTTCAGTTTAGAATCAGTATCCGTTCGAGATATTGCTCTAGCTTATCGTCTCAATACTACCAATGACTCTCTTCTGCATGACCTGACTTCTCTATTTTTCGAGGATACAGATCCATTGATGCCTCTGGCACTTATCAATACTTATCTGGACAAAGTTGATGCATTGGTCTCAAAACATGGACGCGAACTAAACGCTGCAGCCTACTTCATGTTTAACAAGTCATTTCTATTTCATCACTATTTCGGTCCACGGGCTGAGTTGGAATTAGATGACTTTCTGGATAAGCTATCAACCATTATGGATAAGTTTGAGTGGCTCCTATCACCAGAAGCAAATCTCTCTATAATCATTGAGGCTGCTAATATATTCAGAAAAGAGAACTGTAACATTGAAAGCGAACTTGAAGTGATCAGAACCTTTCCACACCTTGCCATGGATGACAATGTTTCAACAACTTACCTTCAGCATAGCATGACAGTTGCGATTATGTCCAAGCCCCTGAAGAATTTTATTGCCAGCTGCACTGCGTACAAGTTTGCATTTGTGACAGCTGATGTTGATTTCTCTGAACTGTCTAGCATATGCAATATGCTGGAGGGAGATGAAGGTCTTGAACTAAATACTAGCGAATGCTATAGACTGGGTAATCGGATTGCTGATATACTTGTCCCCGACACAAGTGCTCTTGATCTCACGGCCAGACTGAATAGTTGCCTCCCAACTTTCCAATTCTTTGATGAGTTACGCTTCTGCAGCGCGACTTTTGCATTGGCCAGGGAAAGGATGTGGTTTGGTGAAGATGGGTTGCAAACATTTTACCAGGAGTACAGCAATGTCAGCAACATGTTCACAAGTAACCAAGAGTCATTCGAGAGTGAAATACTTAATCGTCTCGAGCCAACGATCCGTGCAATTTCATCCATCGGAGGGGCGCTTGATTGCACAAGTGTTGCCACCCTTCTGGGCTATTTCAAAGGTCGTGATGATATTTTCAAAGTCGAGGAGATGCGTCTGATACAGGCAAATATTTGCAAGATTCAGGTTAGCTGTTTCTTATTGCATTTAACTCTATCATTTCAACCTTACTCATTTAATTAATTTCTTTTAGGATTGGTTCAACGAGGGCATGGATGATGTGGCGGCAATCCACTCGAAGTTTGCAATGATAATAAAGTCTGGATGCTTCATCTTGAAAGTTGAATTGCTGGATGTCTGCCTTACTCTGCAATATTGGAGGTCACCTCAATCTGACGACGAAATGGATATTATGTCACAAGATAAGATTGAAGAACTGGTGCAGTACCTTGGCTTTACGAACTACAACGAGGAAAACTCTTTGGGGTCAAATGCTTTCATCGACATGTATAGAAAGCTTTTACAAATCAAGGATATGATTCAACTAATGCTATGTATTGGATACAGGCTGTCAGCGTCCACTATGGAGTATGATGTTGCTAGTCTCACGTCTCCACACGCAATTGAAGAAATGCTTAAGAAGTGCGAAGAAGATGTTGCTCAGTGCGGGAATTGGAGGAGAGAAATGCAGTCGAGGTACAAGTACTCACTGCTTTTTTACACTGACGAGCTTTCCTACATTTATCAGTGCTTGACCGAAGCTCGGTGTATTGCTCGCCATGAAAACGAGGATGTTAGGGGGTCTGAGTGTGTTGCGAGGATGATGGAGGCAATTTCTAGATTAAGTTTTCAGCTCGTGCACAACTCAGATTGCTTGGAACTGATACTTGAACATATTAATATCGATCCACCTGATGAAATTAGTTGGCTTGAAGATGGTAAGAAGCTGCTGTGCTGTATGGATCAATTTAAATTATAGTTATCACTTCTTCGTCTCAATGCAATCTTTTCCAGTATCGAGACTTGTCCATACATGTGGGGTGTTTTGTGAAAGGCTTAATCTCGACTGTTTCAGTACAATCGAGGCAGGAAGCCAAAAGAAAATTGTCATTCATAAGATCAATTGCTTCGAAAATATGATGTTTAGTGCGCCACTGAGACTCCTGCAACATATCTACAAGGTGATCAAAGTATTATACTCAGGAGTGCTTTGTAAAAATATAGAATACTCAATCTCACGATTTACACCTCTTTTATGCTTCTTACAGAAAAGTGCTCCAGCATCTTTTCAGTTGCTCGATGGAGCCTCCATTAACTCATCGATTGAAATTCACTTGTTTTTGGAGCGAGTTCTTGCCTTTCCCAACCAATCTTTTACGATTCTTCGAGTAGACGAGCTGAATGCACTAGATCAAGAAATCATTGCGAATTTCTTAGCTTCTCATGCAAGCTCAGTAGAAGGGATGCTCTTGCACACAGTGCAACTTAAAGACACCATTTTACACGCTCCTCCTGGAGTTGATGTATGCGTATGGGACGATTCTAAACTCCCAGACAACGAGGACCATATTCCTTGGCTACAAAGGCAAATCACTGGCAAAAAGAATAACAAAATCACAGTAGTTTGCGGAAGTACTGGTTCAGGCAAGACAGCTCTAATTCGTAGAGAGATGAAAAATCGAGAGGCCGATAGTGCTTCTATCTACATTCACGAAGATTTTTCTATGTCAACGGCAACATCCTCATTGCAAACCAAGTTTCAGCATAAAATTTCTCAGCAACGAGCCATTCATTTTGGTATTTCTCTTGACACAGATGAAACCCCCGAAAAAGGCCTTCTACTATCCATCAACAACTTTTTCAATTCTTTTCTTCTATTGGGCACACTCTATGATTCTTCATCTGGTAACTGTTTTAATAGTGGGGTGCATGTATATCGAATTTTCGTTGAAGTGACTCTATCTGGATGTGAAGAGTCCTGTCAATCTTGGTTGAGTAGATACATCCCCATCTTGAGTTGTTCCTGCGATTTTATTCAACCGCCTTCAGAGTATCTAATTGATGACCAGACCCGCCGCGTGTGCACTTACCTGAGAGCTTATGACGATGGCACAATAGACAGAAAATTTAATCCAGTACCAATCAACAAGACCATATATTTTGTGCTTGATTGCTCAGGAAGCATGGAAATTGATTTAGGTGGGAGAAATGCTCTTGAAGTCGCAACTGATTCTATGCTTTTGATATTTGATAGCCACGTTCAAGAGATGGATGTAAGTACAATACTAGGCCTGTATTCTCTCATCAACAACACCGGCCTAGCTTCAATAACCTTTATTTTTTCAGCATGTGGGATTGATTAGATTTAACCACAATTTTCAGGAGTTAATTCCTTTGCAGCAAGTCACAAACGAGAACCAACGACGATCACTAGGCAAAGCAATGCATGCCGCAAGACATAATCCATGCGGTAGCACACACATGTTCCATGCATTATGCCATGTTGTTAATGCACTCACTAGAAACAATATTGCTGGCGGAGATACGTGGATTATTTGCTTAACCGATGGACAATCTTGGGATTCAAATGCTGCTCTCATACCACTACTTCAAGCTTCCCCGAACAACTTGCACATCAGCCTCATTGGTGTCAATCTTGACCATCAGATAAACAGAGATATGGAAATTCTATGTAGAAAGTATCAGACGGAGAACCGACATAATAAAGGCTTTTTCTTGCCCACCTCTGCTGACATGATCGCAATCGAACAAGCATTCAATCAAGTAGCAGCTCGCATTCCCGTTTCTCAAACTTTTGAACTTGATGGGATCATGCCGGATGCAGAATGTCGAGCTAAGTTAGAAGAGCACAGACCCAACTTCATCCCCCCGGATAACAAAATTCTATTTTCATTCTGGGTAAAATATCTCTACCGTCGTTGTAAAGTGTTTGATGAAAACGAAGACTTTAATTACAATGAGAACCAGGACAAATTGGGTAGTAGTTTGATGGAGGTTATGCTTAAAGAGTCGAGTCAAAACTTGCAACGAGCACAAAATTGCAACTGGTCTTCCTCAAACCACACCCAGCTCATATATGACTTCTCTGATCAAGGCAATCCTCAGTTTCGTCTCATTTGTACGTCCCCAAATGATCTTGATGCTGACCAAAAGGAAAGGCTCAGCCAGCTCAATCTTCCAGGTTTTTTCATACCAACCACGACTGACCTCCGCAAGCGTGAGACCCTTGATTTGTACTTATCACAAGCTCTCAATATACCTCTCGATGAAGATGATATGGGTAGGAATAGATTGCAATGCATTGACGACAATCGGTTTGTGTTGACCCTCGACTTTTGTCTCAAGCTTCTGTCTATTCATGAACGAGTCTCCTGCGGAGTACCATGTATAATGGAGGGAGAGACTGGTGTATCAAAGACTGCTCTAACGAAAATGTATAGTATTCTCATCAACTCTCAGCAAAGAAGTGCAGCTTTAGAGTCAACTGAAAGAGATTTTGATTCTTTGTTGGGTGATTTGTCTCGCCGGTACCCCAGTGTTAATGTCGAAGACCACTACGGATCAGCGCAAAAAATTCGTATGTACCTTGAACCATCAGCTCATCACAATGCAGAAGATGCCAGCCTTGTTATCACCGATATGTTGAAACAAGCTGGCTCAAGAAGAAGTGCTATATTTTCTTGCCTCCCAGAGAACCTCAACAACCCTAGCGAAGTGCTAAACTGGTTCGAGGAATCGTGCCTTGAGCCAACATTTTTTGATATCAATATCCATGGCTCCCTTACAGCTGATGAGTTGAGGGCAAGAGTAGATGAAGCTAGACGAGTTGCCAGGAAACTTGCTCATTTGAATAGTAAAGTTGTGGTATTCTTGGACGAGGTCAATACATCATCAACTCTTGGTCTATTAAAAGAGATGATAGTGGATCATAGCTTCAGTGGCGAAATGCTGGAAAGCAATATTGTTTTAATTGCCGCCTGCAATCCCGTTCGCAATTCAATATCACGAGCAAAGCCTTCGCGTGAAATTGATCTAGGAAAAGCATGGGCAAGTGGACATTACCAAGTGAAGAAACTGCCGATGAGTCTGCAGGTGATGACGTGGGACTACGGGTCATTGAAAGCTGATCAAGAAAAAGAGTTCATATATCGCCGAATTTTGATGATGGATAACGAGATTACTGATTTAATGGCTCGTGGAATGACGGAAGTAATATCCCGCTCTCACGAATTGATCAGATTGCTTGCCAAAGAGCATATTCAAGAAAGTCTCTCACAGCAAAATGCAGACGCTGAAAACGATGCCGAGCAAAGGTCCCGATCCGTTGTGTCACTCAGGGATATTCAACGAGTCTTTCATCTTATCAAGTTCTTCCTTGATGACCGCACTCTTGGTTCTAATGGTGAATTTCGTAGAGCAATGCTTATTTCAGTTGGTATGGTTTATTACTTACGTTTAGATTGTTTGGCCCGAGAGCGGTTCGTGCAGGAATTGGAGTCTTTACCTAGCGAACATTGTCAACAGTGTCACTTGAGAGATGTATTGGATTCAGCAATAGACTTGCTAATTGAGAATACGGAGGTACCGGAGGGTGTGGCTCTAACCAAGGGTCTGAAAGAAAATGTCTTCATGACGATGATTTGTTCGTTGTCGAGAACACCTTTGATGATCGTGGGCCCACCCGGGTGTTCGAAGACCTTAGCTGTTAGTGTTGTCACGGAGAATGCAAACGGAGAAGAGAGTCCATCACTATTTTATAGAAAGTATGCGAGGATTCAACCTTTTCATTACCAGTGCAGCAAGTCATCAACCAGCAATGAAGTGGCATCGGTGTTTGACCGTGCCATCCAGAGACAATCCAATGTCAACAGATCAAAACAACAGTGTCTTGTATTTATGGACGAAGCTGGACTCCCGGAAGAAGAGAAAGAAAGCCTCAAAGTGAGTATCATACTGCTTCATAAATCCTTTTTTCAACCACTTCAAGTTCTTTGCTTACAATGCTTACACATTTTTAGGTTCTACACTATTTGCTAGAAGGACACATGTCTGCTAGTCCAGAAGTGGCTTTTGTTTGTATCACGAACCACATTTTGGATGCAGCCAAAAGTAATCGATGCGTTTGTCTCCTTCGGCCCGAGCCCGACAAAACGGAGCTCATGTGCATTGCACTAGGAGTGCTTTGTCCAAAACATTCTAATGGTGCATCAAATATTGATCTCATATCTTACGACGAACGAGGTCAGACACCAGAAGAGTTTGCTGGACTACTGTGTGAATGTTATTTGAATTTGATTCACAACAAGGCAAACTTCAGCTGGTTTGTGCAATTCTTTGGCTTAAGGTGGGTTACATATCATGGTTGTATACTGCCATTACCAATTGCAATCTTTCCTGATAACCCTTTTCTATTATATTCTGTCAGGGATTTTATTCATTTGATAATGTGTATACGCCGCACCGCAATTCTTGAAGACTCCGTACTTCATGTATCGACACAGAAGATGGTTCATGCAAGCTCTTGATGGGGGCAATATTTTATTGTTTCCAATGGCAATGTCCTCTGGTGATGGAGGGTCGCAACCTTTCAATGGCAGACTAGGCAAGCTTAGATACTTGGGATTGGCGATGAAAACTGCATCTTCAAATCTTCACGCAGATCTCTCCTCATTGCTATATGAGAATACACAAATTCTCAACGTGTTCCTTTCTTATAGTGGCTGATTGTTGTTTTGTTTGGTTTGGTTGGAGTTTGGCTTTGGTTGGCTTTGGTTAATGTTTGTTTTGGCATTTTGTCTTTGGGCTGAGGTTTGGTTTGGCATTTGGTTCTGGCGTTTTGTCTTTGGAGTTTGGTGTTTGGCTTGGTGTTTGGCTTGGCGTTTGGTCTTTGGAGTTTGGAGTTTTGGCTTGGAGTTTGGCTTGGCGTTTGGTCTTTGGCTTGGCTTGAGGTTTGGTGTTTTCTTGGCTTGGCTTGAGGTTTGGTGTTTGGCTTGGCTTGAGGTTTGGTGTTTGGCTTGGCTTGAGGTTTGGCTTTGTTTGGAGTTTGGCTTTGTTTGGAGTTTGGCTTGGCGTTTGGTCTTTGTTTGGAGTTTGGCTTGAGGTTTGGTGTTTGGCGATATGGTCTTTGGAGTTTTGGAGTTTGGCTTGGCACGGTGTTTGGCTTTTTTTTGGAGTTTGGTGTTTGGCTTGGCTTGTTGTTCCTTTTTTAAATTTTTTTAAAAATTAAATAAGATGAAGTCTCCGCCGAAACTTCTTTTCTTTTTCATTTCATTGAACATCAGCATGGCCTCTCTCAATGAGATTAAAGCCTATCTTTTGTCTACGAAACAAAGTCAACCATCAAATGATACAAGTAAGGCATCTCTCGAAGAGATCAAGGAGTACCTCTCTACCATCAAACGCGATCGGGAAGATACCGATCACAATCACGAAGATAGCTTTGCATCAAAACGTAGAAAGCCTTTCCTGGGTGAACTTCATGACATATTAGACAATCCTCCTAATCATGATTCACATTTATCAATGACCCAGTCAATTGTAGATAAGTGTGATGAGTGTATTCTTAAAGGTTGGAAATACGCCCAAATCGGATCTTACGTCAAATCCTTCATGGAAACTCAACGAGCCAAAAATCTTTCGGTCAGGCAGCAGCATCATCTCCAAAAGCCTTGGATGGCAGAGATAATACCGTTGACGTCGGTGATGACAGAGAACTAAATGCAGTGTACACAGATAAACTGATGATGGATACAGAAAACGTAAGGCGACGTGTGTAGGATGTTGTTTGCTGACATGGACGTGAAAGTGAATGTTTAAGTACATCCGTCCACTTCCTTTTTGGATGGATGTGGACACTTCAGATGCCGCCGCAGTGAAGAAGCGAGAGCACATCACGCCGCGTTCGTATCATCAGAACCCATCAACCGTTCAGACGCCGCTGCAGTGACGAAGTGAGAACACATCACGCCACCGCAGTGACGAAGCGAGAGCACATCGTGCCATGCCGTTCGTATCATTAGAACCAATCAACCGTTCAGACGCCGCCGCAGTGACAGCGAGAGGAAGGAATGTGTTAGTCTGATGATACATGGGGTAAAAGCTGCTTATATTCATAGTCCTTACGTTGATAGCCTAGAAAGAAACTTCAATGGGGTAAGCAAAGACAAGTTCAGCAATATATGCGCGACATTCATTAATAGATTTACAAGAGAGAAAAGCTCCACCAAAGAAGTGCTTAAGAATTATTGTCGCCACCCGATAAAAGTATTGAAAGACTCAATATCTGAAGTGCAGGCACAAAATTCATCGCGGTACATCCTCCCACGGTACAAAATGATAATAGACCAAACCAATGATGACTCAATCATGAGACTGCTTTGCTCGTCTGGAATTCTCAATTCCTCAAACAACTTTTACAAACTCAGTGGTTTGGAGGAAGGGGCAGAGTTTGAGGAGCTAAACCTCGTGTCAAGGGTGAAATATGCAGCTCAACAAGGGGGAAAAACTGCTGTATTAAGCCAAATAGAGGCTGTTAGTGAATGCTTTTACGATCTTTTCAATCAGCATTTCAAGGAGTTCAGAAAAGAGGGGAAGGTCCTGTACTTTGCCAACATTGCTATGGGTGGAATCAGTCGTCCATGCTCAATCAGTCCCTCGTTTCAATGCATTGTTCACGTACAATCAAATGAGCTCGATAAAACTCCTGCACCCTATCTGAACAGATTTGAGAAATTCCAACTCAGCATTGACGACATTTTTTCGTGGCAGATTTCACGGCTACCTTTGGGTATTGGAGCCATGCTAAGCAACGCTTTGTGTGAATCCGAGGAGTTTCTTCTCAACATTGGATATGATAGTATATGGACTTCATCACCAGATGATACTCTCAAGAGCATTTTCATTAGCATGGTGCCACCAGATGTTGATGCGTATCAGGCATCTGATTCGAACGAACAAGCTCATTGCGACAATTCGATCTCATCTGTTGTGCTTAGCTTTGTGACACAATGGTTCGTTATGGACGTTGTTGATGATGACATTCAACGTGCCATAGGCGTTGCAGTGAAAGATTTCTCTGGCGCAGACGAAGTTGAACTAAAGAAAGTATCAGAAGATGGATTCTTGATTAGTGGTGAGGTCAATCAAACACTGAAGAACTTGGCTAGTGGCAAACGGGACTCCCCAATATTACGTAGCTTTGAAGCGATTGTTCACCTTGTCCTTACAAGATATGCAATAATTAAGCTTCTTCAGGTCGCCATGCCCGAGGCCATGTACTCACAAAGGTAAGATCATTTTAGCGCATTAGGAATGAAGTAACCAACCTACTCACACAAACAACATATACTCAAAGAGACCATATGCAAACTGATGCTCTTCGGATCTACTTTGGAGGGAGCCAAGATCATTTCAATCTAAAGAATCTGCTGTCACGTTTAGCATTACCTTCTCATAAGAGTCAGCTATACATCATATCTGTCCACAGCGATGCTAATTCGCATGGTTTGCCCACTTGGCATAGTGATATGGTTGGAAGCAACTCAGTTTACGAGTCGATTGTAACGAGTATTGTCACAGAAGACTCATCCAACGTTGAAATTCACCACCTTGATCTTCTCAAGAGTGAAGCTTCTCTTCGCCACACAATAGATTCTTGGACCCTAAATGAAGAAGTTGGTTGTTATATTTTGATTGTTGATATGCAGCTGAGGTCCTCATCTAACTTGGTGAACTTTGTTCGGTCTTATATCGAACAGAAAAATCTGTCACCAACAAAAAGATTCTTAATACTCCTTCACTATCCACTGTCTGTTGACAAATCAAGCTATCCAGCACTTTTTCTAGGACGTTGGGAGTGCATTTATCTGGATGGAATTGGATACCGGGATGCTTCTTCTTCAATTTTATCTGTGAACAATGTGTTCGAAGCTGCGTGTTTCAAACAACAGCTCAATGCGAGTCTCATTGAGGCACTATTACCAAAGGCAATTCAGTATGCGTCCAGCCAATGTCGATTTTATTCGAGCTCAATATATCCAGACTCAGTGAATCACAAGATGGAATTCATTACCAGGCACAAAAAGGTTGAAGCAATTCTAACACGAGAATTCACTGGGAAGTCTTTGGGCATGCTTTTTGGTGAGAAATATATCAGCTTATGGACCAATGAGGGTGAGTTTGTAGTCATTTTCTCTCCATCTAAATTTGCATCAACTTTTGCTTTGCTTATTTGTTGTGCTGATCTTGGCTTTCACGACTGTCAGCTCTAAACCAAGTCCTGCAAAGAGCGGCATCGGGCCTACGCGAGGGCACCACTCATCTTTCTATGAGTTCTGCTGTTCGAAGTTTGTTTCAGCACACCTTCAGCAAATGTCTGGCTAACTTCATAAGTGAGGTTAACGTATGGATTAATCTGGACATTTTAGAAGCCGACTATGATCCTGAGATTGAGACCATCTTTTTCTTGGTGGTGCAAGCCCTCCCCATTGTTCCTCTGAATGAGTTAGAACTGCAGAGAGACGTATATAGGCATTTGATTCCACTCCCAGCCGAAGTTACCGGATCAACAGCTGTGATATTGTTTCCATTTTATCACCTAGTATCATCTGCAATTGATGCAGCACTAGACAAGGCCATTGCAAGTTCTTCTGCCGAGAACAATTCAGTGATGAGCATCCAGGCCTTAGACTTCGAGAAAATCATTGCCCAGGTTGACAAAATATTGGAGGAGGATCAAAATGCACCCTCTCAATCGATTGCAGAGACTGTACAGAATATCATTATGTCTGTTGAGGCATCAAATGTTTTGCACGAAAAATATCTCAAGCACCATCTGTGCTGGAAGTTTGAAGCTCGGCATTTGGTTCACAGTGTCGCAAAGAGAATTGAGGAAATTGCCCCTTCGACTGGTATTTGTCACCGCAATATTGTTTTATTACACCTTTTTTGTCGTCAATGCGAGGTGGATATTACTAGAATGTCATCATGGGAAATGCTGTTGGATGCAGACGATCATTTAGAGCAGCGGAATTTGTCAGGGAAGTCAGGCATTCAGTTCATAAACAGCATGATCCACAAGTTCAAGTCACTAATTGTCGAAATTCCTAATAGAGAGTGGAGCCATGCTTTCTCTGCTTTCATACTGTCAATTCCAAGTTTTTTGGAGCAAAATACAATTATAGAAGAATCTATTATTGGCATCTTGCGGCGTTTGGTCTTCCTCAATATTGTCATTTGTGTGAATGCCCCCAGCACAACTGCCTCTAAGTTGATTGACCTTTTCAGTAGTTATTCGGGACATTCTTTGACAAAATTTTACGAATTACTTGACCACAATAATGATCAAGACACGGGGTGGGTGTCAGACACAAAAGACAAGCTTTTGCGCACGTTCTTTGGTAAACAGTGGCTTGCAACTGTCGTGGATATTGATTATGCTGATGCTCAATTTCTTCTGGATGCAGTCAACCTACGGCAGATCAATCGTGAAATGGGAGTGGTGCATGTTCGAAATTTACTGCAACACAGTATTGGTAAAGGATGCAAGAAAGATGTCTCTCACCATCCAACAAAATCGTTCTGTCAACCAATCACACTGCTTCTTTGCCGGAAATTGACTTGTCAAAACGTGGGAGAATTTTGCACTGAGACACAAAGAAGGCATAAAATGTCTCATTATATTCCCGAATGGCTTCGTGGTGAAGCAGCTACTACTACTGCTTCAAGAGAGGATGAAATATCGTGGTTCTTCCGCAACTATGACCATTGTTTTGAAAGTTGTCCTTTAGCTGATGTAATCTTCGACATCATGCTTTGCTTCTTAACTGACAAAACACGTGACATTACTTCAGATCAGTTATTATTAGTCTTTCAAGAGAAGATCAGCCAAGAAAGAAATATTTGTCGCCAAGAGCATACTAAGAATGCACGCCAAGCGCTTCAGCTTTCACAACAAGACACAGTCAGTTTCACTGGAACAGCAATCAGCGCCATTGAAACTTCTGCTATTCTACTTTGTTTGATTTGTAAAATTGCTCAAGAGCTAGCAATTGCATCACAGTCACACGCACTGAATGGGATCGGATCAGATGTATCTTTACATATTCTGGACAACATCATGAAGTCACATCGATGGGCTGAGTTTTTCTTTTCAATCTTGATCAGTCTTCGAGGCAAAGGTCATCTTGCTACGTTGCTCAGCGCGAATGGGGCATTGGGCACTTTCGATTGGTGCGCACGGTGGACTCATGGAGTTGTTGCCCTTCAAGCCAACATTATGCATGAGCTGACCAATGCACAGGAGAGTCTAAAAAATCACAACGTGACATGGAACGTTTTCGCCATGAGTATAGGGCATGTCCTCATTGCAGAGGCTCTTTTGGTGTCGACCAAAGAAATTGCGGCCAATTTATTTGCGGGAGGGACGCACATGGGATCTATGGCCAGGCTGCTATTGGCGGACAAGCAGTGCGAGACACTCACGGTTGTGGGAGGGGCTTCTCGATTGACCAGGCACTTCCGTACATACAGGCATATCCCTCCAAATGCCGGGAGCCGTCCCTCCAAATGCCGGATCCTTAAGTA
>JALLPH010000191.1:0-25920 GCA_036939855.1 Cyclotella choctawhatcheeana
CCAACAACCATGGCGGCCAACCCAAGGGCAATAGCTCCACCGGCACCTCACTAGACCACCTGCGCTTGCAGTCTTAAGCTCCTTGTGGTATTTGGAGAGGGGCAATACACTTGGGTCATTTGTGAGGCTGTACTTTCACCCCACAGTGAGTCACCAAACCACGTGACGGCGGGTGTAGATTTTTTCATATTCCGCCGAAGATGGAACCAACGCCAAATAACCATGATAGCGGCCCCTCGAAGCGTCGTCGGCTTGACAATGCCTCCACCCCTGGTGTGGCTCATATCGAGCGCATTATTGGCACCACTACTACGTCTCCTCTTCGGCAAACGCCCCGTCAGCAACCAACCGAAGAAGACGAACATGAAGAGGAGAGCCAATCGCAAGATGACCTCCCTCTCACTCAAGATCCTTCCCTGCTCCTACCGACCGCCTCATCAACACCCGCCGCCGCCGACACTGCAGAACAATCTGTGTTCATGCCAGTTGTCCCCCTCGACGACATCCCGAAAAGACATGTCTCCATCATAAAGGAGGCCATCAAGGACGTATATGGATTTGACAATCCACGTCCATTTCAGATAGAGGCCATCAATCATCTCGCCTTCAATGATGACTCCTCTCTAGTTCTCATACGTCGGACAGCAGACGGCAAATCACTTGTGCCTCTTACCGTATCTGTACTGCGCGGGGGGGTAACTCTTGTGCTCGTGCCTCTTCATGGTTTGGGCAGCGATCAGGTGGACAAAGCTTCAGTGCCGGAACATGGCATAGAGGCCTACTATGTCGACGAGCACAAGTACGGCAACGCCAAGCTCTTGGAGAAGCGTTTGCATCATTATTCGGAAGAGGAGGCAGAAGAGAACTCAATATTGATCTTTGCTTCTCCTAATTCGCTCCGTGAGGATTCTGGTTGGATGAAAGTATTTTCATCGCTAGCAGAGAGGGGCCTAATTAGGACCGTTGCCATTGACGAGGCACACGAGGTTGAGCAGTCTGGTAAGAGCTTTAGAAAGGAGTTTGTCGAGGCGGCTAAATCGCTCGATTCGATGATCAAGTCCATGACGAACCCTGTCTCACGGATACTAATGTCCGCTACGTTCCGCCGAAGTGATTATGATGCTGTTACTGAAGTGTTTGAGATGAAGAATGTTGCCGTAATGCAGGGTCCATTGGCAAGGCGCAGTACCAAGTTTGACTTCTTGGTAGAGGGGGATCCGTCCAAATCAATGACAAAGGCAGGACAGGCTCATCTCACTGCGCATCCTGGCAAGCAACAACTGTGGTACTGCAACTCGCGTACAGCTTGTGAAGGCAGTTTACTTGACAAAGCTGATTCCATCATTGAAAAGCATCTCCCACCTGCGCATGGACCATCGACAGCGCAATCTTTCACTGGTGGTGATGGCCTGAAGATGAAAACATCTCTCATGGATGCTTTTACACGTTTTGCAGAATTGAGAGGAGTCGGATGCATTAACGACGATGGAACTGTGTCCCTTCCTCGGATTTCAATCATGACTGCAACATCTGCGGCCAACAGTGGTGTTAGTAGTAATGACCTCAGCTTCGCAACCCACAAAGGCTTCCCATTCACATTGTATGACCTAGTTCAAGAGATGGGACGCGTCAATCGAACCCAGCGTATGAATGACTGTCATTATCAAATCCATGCGTCATTTAACTGTTTTGTTTCGGCCTTTGTTCGGATCATGACTAACAGTGAAGCCAACGAAAGGAAACGTCTCGCCAAACACCTTCATGACGTTTTGCGGTTGCTAGTACTGCCTTCGAGGTGTTACCATGTTGCCATTGAGAGATATTTTGAATGGGACAACCATACCCCTGGAGTCTGTGGTAACATGTGTTCTTACTGCTGCGGAGACACTCACAATCTTACCGGAAAAATTCATAGGGAGCAATTGGAGGGTGTTTTGACCGGAACATTCATGGGTAAGGTTTCTGTTACACCGGATGAACTAAAAAAGGCAGTCAGAGCTGCAAGGCCACGAATCTTTGTGACACCTACAAAGCAAATGGGTCAAATTCATGCGGTTATGCTTCAGTTACTGGCGAATGATATAGTGAAACTTGGTGTAACTGACACCAGTAAGGTAGGCAAAGACAAATTGAGCACCAAAGATGTTGCATTGGTGTTAACCACAACTACTGTGAATGGCATTCATAAGCCTGCGCAGACGGTAGTTGAAATGTATACTAACATGTCCATCGTCTAAAACAATAGTTTGTTATAACTTAAGCGGTATTTATGTTGTGTCTCATCTCTTCCATTGCTTCTCTGTACTGACTCTTCCACTGTCTATTGCGCCTTGGGAATGAATTGGCAACAGATTCTTCCACTATGGTTTCGAGCGCTTGCATACGTCTCTCGATCTTGCCTTCAAAATGTCGATTGACAACTTTTACCGCTTGAATGCGGTTACGTGTCCGTGCCAGCATCTTCAAGTGCTTCTCTCTCATCCCCTTCATGGCATCATCCCCATCGGCCCCCAACAATTCTTTCAAGAGTAGAGGACTTCTCTTCTTTCGTTGAACATTACCACAATTCTTCAATGAGGTTTCTACTCGCTGGTCCGTATCTAACTCATCTTCGTCCGCGTCGGACAGGTCTTCCTCCATAGGACCATCTCGCTCAGCTCGAGCCACAGTACTCGCCGTTGAAACAACATCATCGTCATCGGCATCCTCTTCGTAATCCTGAAAATCTTGTCTGACATCCTCTTGAACACACAAGACATTGAACATGCCCTTCATACCGGAAGACATGGAAGCACTCTCTTTGTCTTTGTCTTTGTTAGTTCCTGTTGCCTTGGGTATTTTGACATGTGTCCAAAAGAAGTTGTCATCAAACACACGTGATAATGTGTCATTGACTGGAAAGACATCCGAACGCTCAAATAGCTCGGTCAGCTTTTGAACATTCTCTTCTTGACTTGTTCTCTTTGAACGTTTGCTAGATCTTTCAAACGTCTGATAGCCACATTTCATTAATGTCATGATATGCTTAGATCTATCCACATTAATCTGGAACGTTGGTGCTAGAAGACATTTTTTGAACCACGAATTCAACAACTCGTTCACCTCATCCAATGACATTGCATCTCCTAACTCGGTCATGATAAAAAAACGGTTCATTCGAAAGTTTTCTAGCTCAACATCTGTCATACCATCCAGACCATACAACGTGTCAATTCGATGCATCCCTTCCTCGGCGTAATTCTTCTTATTACATGCCTTGTATGCTCCATGCCATAATATGTTTTCAACCTCTGCTAGCCAAAAGTCCTGCTTCCTTATAGCATGGGCGCCACGGAAGTATGCGTCAAGCATCTTAATAAGATTATTACATATCCGTGATGGTTCATCATCGGAGTCATCCCAACCATTACAATATTCAACAAAGGTCTGATCCCAGCGCAAAATCATATCCTTTTCACTCTCTCCGTCAAGCCGAGAAAAGCAGTCCTCGCCTGCCTTAGCTAAGAAGCGATTCATACGGTGTCTTTTCAAAGCACGATAACAGACCTCGAGAAATGCCTCGTGAGTCTGGACGTTGTTTTTCACTGGGTCGCCGTTAATGCGTAAAGTTCGGGTTTCGGCTTGGAAGGCTTGTAACACACAACCGTAGAACTGTCGCCATATCACGTCTTGTCGATGCATACGGTTCTCGTGAAAATAGTCATGCTGACAGGTGAAAGATGATAGCGCATTCAAGAGAGACTCAACATACTGAGAGCTTCCGATCTCAGTTAACTTCTTCGTCAGATTCAGTTCTAAAGAGCGCCACATTTTTGATGACAAGGCATCTACACACAAATTAATCTTTCGCTTCCTGCTAGTAGGAGTCAATGAACATCGCCCTACTACACCACCAGTATTTGACTCTTCAATGTCAAATAAGCGGAATGACTTTCCCATGTCAGCATAAACCATAAGCATACCTTCGTGCGAAGTTTCACAATGTGGAGACAATGGAAATGCAAACATCTTGTCAACTTGCCCAGCGTTTGGGTTGACATGGTGCACCAGGTCACGCTGAAACTTCCGCGCCGCATCAATCTCTTTCTGAACACAATCGACAGAGGCCTTAAATCTCTTTTGAAGCGGCGAGAGGTCTTGTTCATCGGTAGGCTGGAGATAATTAGCATAGGTGCTGAAGTCAACAATACGGTTAGAAAGACATTGCATGGAATGCATCCTTTCCGACGTTAATGACACTGCGTCTGACTGCAATGGTTCACGAAACATGCGGTCATGGCCAAGGACCACATCCGCGTCGGTTACTCCATCCTTCAAATACGCGCGGCGTGGTGGAGGAACAATCTGCTTATGATAAGTGATTTCAGGTCTTGGTACAAACCCAGGCATCCACGTCACATCCCAACCAATTCTAGGCATCAGCGCACCACCATTGATTAAAGCTATTTCGGATTGACTGGTCTCATTGGTAGCTTCATATATCTCACCAGTAACAAATAACTTCCCAGACTCATGCCTAGAGCATTTGGTAACTTTGAATTGTGTACCAAAAGGGGTTATGACTGTGGACCCTTGTGGAAGATCTATCGGGACATTTGCCTTCAAAAATAATGCCGTGCCAGTATGAGTTATAGCCGATTTGTGCGCGGTCTGGTTTTTCTTCTGAATCATGCGCTGGTAGTTGTCGAAGGCACCGAACAGAACAGGCTCGAATTCCAACCGGTTGTTGAAAGCCTCAATGTCAGCTTTATATATTTCATCTAATCTATCAAATGAAGTTGGTAGCGAACTCGAGAACATGCCACCCATGGATTTAGATCCAGGCTGTTGATTGCCCTTATAATAGTATCCAAGCGGTTCAACAATTGCCCAGTGACGCATGAGCATTAGACTTCGAGCACGAATCAGTCCATAAAACAGATACAAAATTTGTTTCTGTTTGTCATGTAGAGGTGAAGGAATTGGTTCATCATCGGTTGGCTCTTTGAAGTATTTCGTTGATACAACAGAATACAACGCCTTGTGAATGTAAGGGAATTCGTTACGTAGCTTGTTGTAGAAATGTGTATTGACCTCTGGAGAAATGAGGTATTCACATACATGATTAAACCCCAATGATCCAGACATTGCCGTCAAATAGGCACGGTCGACCTCGTCAGCAAATTGAATAAGCTTTTCAGCAGAGGCATCTAAAGACAGTTGTGATACAAAAGTATCATCGGGCTTGGGCAAAGGTAGTTTCTTCGCTTCATCGGATTGCTTCCTTTTCTTCTCTGCGTTATAATATTGCATTAATATGGCAATGTACGCCGTCGCGTCGCCTTTGGTCTCCATCAATTCCTTGGCCAAGTTTGAAGTCACAACTTCATCACGCTGGGAATTGGGAATTCGAACCTCGTCGAAAATGGGCTGGCCAGACAGCTTCGGTGTGTACAGCTCAAGTAGGGCTAGATCGTGAAGCTTTAGAAGACAATTTGCTACTGGAGAATAACCAATCAATTGAACGGTTACGCCTACGCCGGTTTCAGGCAATATCAAATTGTTCTTCTCGCTCTTGGCAATGGGATCATACTCCATCCTCGCTCTTTCAGGATAAGCTAAAACACGAACATGAAACTCATGACCGAAACGACCATGACGTGGCACACGCCGCCGCATTAGCTCTGACTCCCAATATCTATTGCGCTGTGCTGCAGTTGTGGTGTTCCGCACATCGTACATCACTATCTTGCGCATTTTGTTCAAATTATCATCGCACGCTTTACTGAATGCCTTTGGATCCTTCTTCTTAACTGAAGGAGGGATCAACAAGATGAACTCGTCGTTGTGTTTGAGTCTGACAATGTCCTCGAATCTCATTTTTTTCATTGCTTGATTAGTGCAAGAAACAGCGAGGTACTGCTGATCTAATCGATGCGGCTGTACGATTGGATTCTCTTCCGCGTCGGTAACTGCCGTAACGGCGACGTCATTAGTTTGATAGTTATCCATGGATGGGAACGGAATGGGCGTTGGGAAGGACTGCATTATCAACCGAGAACGAGATGGCAGCGATCCCTGAATGGATTGCGGCGTGAATGGCGTCAATGGCGCGAATGGAGATGGCGTAACATTAGATACAACTGGTGTAGTGGGAGAGACGCCTTTAAGGGAGGCGAAGAAGGTGGTCTTGAGATGCTTGAAGGCCGTATTGATCACACCGCCGATGGTTTTGGTATTCGACGGGAAGGTGGCATGAAAGTGATCTTTCAGCGCAAGCGCCATGAAATCAAAGCCAGATGTGGGGCCGGCCTTGACATAAGAGCCTCTTGAGGCGGGCATGGTTGCGCAATTACAGCGATACAATTGAATGAAGGTGTATTCCAATTGCTTGATTGTGCGTTCTAATTGGTTGTTTGTGTGTACTCAAAGCAGTGCGTTAGGCGGGCGTTGGATGAAAGGCTATGTAGGAATCAGTAGAGGTCGGCAGCATGTCTGCGTCAGAATTTCACAGATTGGGAGCAGTCCAGGCCGCAAATTCTGTCTTGAAGAGTGGTCCCGAGAGAAAAGAGCGGCCAGGCAATCTACCGTAGTTAGTGCAGCCTCCGCTCTCTTCTCTCATGACCAGTATAGTGGTGCCTCCTCCCCACTCCCCCACTCCCATACATTCTCTACATTCCCCAATGTCCCACAATCCCGACTCCACCACCATGAATTCGTCAACTAATTCATTGCTAACACGGACAATCCACATGCTTCTTCTTTTCCTGTTCCTTATGTTGGTGCCTCCAGCAGACTCCTTTTCGCCTTGTAGCCTCAATGTCAATGCTATTCGACCATCAACATCACTTTGTATGAACAAAAAGAAACCTCGTACCTCCAACGGCAAAGGTTTCGGATCTACCTCAAAATCCTCAAGCTCTACTCAAAATTCAACAGCAACATTAATCCAGCCGAAAATACCCAAATCTTTTCAATATGCAGGCTCTATACGAGCAGAACAACAATCGCCCCGTAGATACGTGCCCGATACAATCATGTTTCCCGATTATGCATTAGATGGTATACCCAAGGCTAAGGGGGCAATGTTTCCGTGGATTATTGATGTTAAGAAAGAAGAAGAGATCGAAAAGATGAGAGTTGCTGGTAGAGTGGCGAGAGAGGTTTTAGATTTGGCTGGTAAAGCTGTTAAGGCAGGGGTCACTACGTGAGTTTCTTTAAGGATTTGCGCACCTGAATTTTGAAATTCAATTCTCATAATAATTCATATGATACGCAATAAAATGTAGTGATGAAATTGATGAGCTCGTTCACGAAGCAACACTTGAACGAGGAGGATACCCCTCTCCTTTGAACTATCACAATTTCCCAAAGTCATGCTGCACATCTGTAAACGAAGTAATATGTCACGGAATCCCCGACGTGCGACCACTGAATGAGGGGGACATTGTCAACTTAGACATCACATGCTATGTTAATGGTTATCATGGTGACTGCTCCGAGATGTTTGTGGTAGGTGGAGAAGAGGCGGCAGATGACAATGCTAAAAGATTGCTTCAGAGTACTTACGATTGCTGGGTCAAGGCATTGAACTTTGTCAAACCTGGTCGTGATTACAAAGATATCGGTGCCATTATTGAGGATCACGTAACAGAAATGGGATTTACAACTGTCAAATCATTCTGCGGACATGGAATTGGATCAGTTTTTCATTCTAATCCCAACATATTGCATTATCGAAACAATGAACCAGCTGGAAAGATGGCAGCAGGTCATACCTTTACAATAGAACCAATGATCTGTGAGGGCAATGCGTCATACTTAATGTGGCCAGATGATTGGACCGTAACCACAAAAGATGGCAAGCGTAGTGCTCAATTTGAGCATACTTTGCTCATCACTAAAGATGGAGTTGAGGCACTAACGGGAAAGATTGAGACAAGTCCAGTGCAGTTTTGGGAGAAGAATAGTAAGGTACATAGAGGAATTTGGTTGGGCACCAGCGCAAGTGCGAAGGAGAGGCAGGAAGCATTGAATGGAGTTCTTCTTGGTTCAAATTAAGTTAAAAATTATTACTAGTATCATTTCAGACATTCTTCTAACATTCCAATGCCATTATCCAACACCAAAAATCGTATGAAACAATCTATATCCAAAATTATGATATCTCTTCTTCGCGCTTTCTCTTTTTAGTGGTAGAGAGTTTCTTCGATAGTGCAAACACCACTTCACTTAATAGATCTGGAGACTTGGCAAGATATTTATATGATTCTGATGTGATAACTTCCTCTGAATTTTCAACAATGAAAGTCATGGCAGCTTTTTTCAATGACTTCATATTGTTGCCATCGGCATGAAGCAAATTATCAATAACATTGTTTACTTCAAGCTCGAGGAACTTCATATACCAAGCTTCTGCTCCTGCGCGAAGGCTACTAAAACCGTATTTGTTTGCAGCTCTAAGGATTGACTTCTCGCAGAAAGCTGGGTCAAGAAGATAAGGAGAATTCCTCTTCCACGTTTCAGCGTCAATACGTGCACCATAAACAGTACTAAGCATGTCTTTAAAGGTGCTAGGTTCGACATCGTCAATTGGCATGGGGTTATCGATATCAAATGTTTCAGAAAGCTCCGCTAATTCGGGAGCAAAGCACCGAATTATGATACGATGGGCAGGAAAGATATCTGCACCTACCTTGAAAGCTAGATCTGCATCTTCACGGTTGAGAAATTGCTTCAGAATTTCGTCGCTGGGGCGACTTTGCCTAGTATCGCTGTTGCAATAGTAGTTAGAGTGTGGTCTGATCCTAACTTCAAATGTCAATGTACCATTTTGGAGAATACGATCCGAATACCAAGAGATATCATCACGAGATATGTAATCTGGCCAACCCCAACTTACATACTTTGTGAAGTTGTCGTAACCACCAAATTCTCCCCGTGATTGATCCAAATTGTGTCCACTTCCTTTCTTGATTTTGATAGCAAAACTAGCAGCAACCTTGGATGGAGACATGCTAATTAAATACACTGCTATCATTTTATCTTCACTTTCACTCTCGCCACCTGGATAGACTTTGAGCATCCATTTGTGACCAGCACAAGAGAACTCTGGAGAATAGACAGCTTCATTCTTTGTTTTCGTTAAGTCCAGGAAGTCGTGGAAGTGGACAATCTGAATATCCTCCAAAGAGAATTCGGCTGGAGGTATACCCACGTGTACTGCTCCAGCAGTCATGATGTATTCAGGTTAAGGGATAGAGGGGTAGGTAGTTTGTATGATAGTTTCATTGCATGGTTCACAACACGTTCATAGCATACAAATAATGTGTTGCCCTAACAAACCTCCGCTGCTTTGTCATCTTCACTATTATTTGTTCTTGTAGATCAACGCAGGATGATACAGGTACAGGCGGATTTCAGAATTTTTGTGGCACTGTGCACTGTGCACTGAGCACTGTGGCACCTCCAGCCCTCTGGCCCTGGCCAGCCGGCATCATGAAGTGTCCCCCCTTGCGGGTAATTGATGTAGCCAGACCTGAATAAATCAAGATACACGGGAACATGACCCCACTTAGGAAGGTGTGCCCTCTCTATGGGGAGAGTTCAAAACAGGTGACATAATATCCAGTTGTTACCATATCTACCTAGTTGTGTTAGAAAGGGATTCGGAATTGAGAGCTATTAACACAAGTGGTTTATGGAACGGTCTAGCTTCAATATAGAAGAAGGAAGGGCGCGAGAGATGTTGGACTACCATATCACATTAAAATAAAAATGTAGGAACAAAAAATAAATAGCTTCAGATAGACATTCCTTCCTGATCGCTCCAAAACAATAAGGGGTTCATCTTCTAGGTAGACCGAATTATAAATGAACTGCTTTCTGTAGAGCAACTTGCAACTCTTGCTGTTCTTCTGAATCAAGTAATGGGAACGCTTTTTCCAAGAGACTTTGCGTTGACGCTGGATTCAATTGTTTGGGAGCATGCGAGACAACTTGCAACACACCATACGCTGAAGCCCATAAGAGATCTTCATCTTCTGATTCAAGTCCTTCCGTAATGCCCGCCAGAAGCATTGGTGCGTAGGCATTTGCAGCATTTGCTCCGCAGTATTCAATGCTAATTGATATATGAGGGATTAGAACACAGTCATAGACACTCAAATTTGAGACCTATCAAAGTGCACTTACCAGTCATCAAATAAGCAGACAGATGCAACTCGTGCCCGGATGTCACTTGTGCCAGATGAAGTAAGCAACTTCCCAAGAGTACCAACTATATACTCCGCGAAAATGGGAACGAATTCCACGCCCAATGATTTCAGCTGATAACCAACAGAATCTACCAAATGGGTTAATAACTCAGCCTCTGCTGATAATTTTTCCTCGCAGCGTGCCATGTCATCTTCGTCATTCACATCAGTTTCTCTTTCAGAGAACAAGGTGGATCGACGGTCAAGACACGATTGAATGAGATTTATGATACTTGAGACTGATTCTTTAGCGTCGGAGGCAGAGAGCACAACAACACGTTCTCCATTGGGCCCTTCCTGGTTAAATACATCATACATCACCTCACTCAAAGCATCTGCAATGGCGTCACGATTCTCAACATCCTCTTCGTCATTTTCTTTTATAAGTTGCGAAACTAATGCCTTCGGCAATACGTGCAAAAGCTGTTGACAGGTGTTTCTCTTCTCCGTTTTTGTAAGGTCTTCCGCAGAAGCGAGACATGCTGCTCTGAAAACTTGGGACAACGCCAGTGCTGCTGTTGCTCGAACTTCGCCAGAATACACGCAATTTACCAAAGGAAGTAATGCCGTTGCACTCGACTAAGTAATAGAACATAGATGTGTTTATACATGATGTTTCGAAGACATGTTCAGATCACATTCATTTCTCACCTCAACACTCTGAGTATCAAAGTCTTTTCCTAGTGCTCTTGCGTGCTCATACAATGCCCTTGCAGCAAGTGATTTTTCTTCCAATTGTGTTGTATTGATCTTGACTTTCTTCGTTCCAACACCAGGAATTGAAACACTGTACCCTTCGTCATCGCCATTTGTAAGATTCGACTCCTTTTCATCCTGCAAATGACCACGCATTAATTAGGTAAATCGACAGTCAATGTGACAAACAAAAAAGAACTTACAGTAATGGACACATCAAGCTCTTCTGTAGCCCGCTTCAACATGTGAGGTAGAACGGAAGGCAAGAACGGAACATACCTTGACCCCATAACAGCAGCAATTCTCGCGCAAGCTGCAAGGAGTTGATCCATAGGAATAATATCTACATATCCAGAATTGAGAAGCGTGGTTGCAATTGTCATTATCTCTGACGCATCCTGGGCGTAAACGTCAATGTTCTCTCCATCGGGCCCGGACACAGCAGCGCCTACAATTGTTGCTGCTTCGAGCGCGGAACCTCTCAGCTTTTTCACTTCAAATGAATTTCTAACTTGAGCAGCTATTCGAATTCCACCATCTTGTTCCAATCCAAATGTTGCGCATGATTTGAGTCCAGCCACAATCGCATAAAAAGGCATGAAATCTTCTCCAGAAGCATCTGCTAAACAAGCAATTGCATCAATGGCACGATTCAGTACTGTCAGTGATCCCTCAGAAATAGACGAAGGGTTGGAAACATCCACCGCCAACGGACCAGCTTGCAAAGCCTCCAAGATTGGTCCAACAAAAGGGACAATCAATTCCCTATCAACAGGAATCATACAGTTCTCGCTGCCATTTCCACCCCGGCAATAGCTAACAATGGAGAGACATGCATTTGAAGCTACCTTACTGCAGCTCGATTTGGCCAATGCGGTCACGCACTGCAGGATCCTATCACCGTAAATCTCTCTCACTACAATCTGTGATTTTGACACCTCTTCGCCCACGTAATTGGCAATGCACAGTGCTCCCAGCACCTGCAACGATTGATATTGAACACGACGACCCGCACTAGAAGCAAGACGGAGTGCCGTCTCAACGGTAGCCTGAACATGCGGTGCAAATGTCACAGGGGCCGCTGTCAAACACCTCTCAAGAATACATAACACTGCACGTTCCGTCTGCCACATAGTATTGGCTAACAAAACATCCACCAATTGAAAAATGTGCGGAAGGGCATTAACACCGCCCAAGATCTCCACAAAGGACTCCAGCAACCATTCCGCATACGAAGCGATTCGATCTCCCTCCCATTCGTCTTCGTAAATTGAGGCTGGGTCCTCAGCCCATTCTTCTTCATCGCAATCCACTCCGTTGGCGATATGTTGAGCACACAAGGCAAACACACCGCGTTGCTCTTCTCCATCGTGTCCCTTGATCAGATATTGAAGCAGAGGGCGGCAATCAGTGACACAATTGGGCGATACCCCATTCGGTTGCAGAATCATCTTTTTAATGGGCGGGACACTGCAAATTGTCGATAGGACATCCAGAGCCGAAAGTTTGACAAATGTGAATTCTTCATCGTTTCTACCCAGCTGAGCCACGGACATGCAGGTTTGTAATAGAGTGGTTAGAATGGTATCCCCTCCGGCCAAGAGAGAGGGACATTCAACCGATGCCGAGGAAAGATGGGACATGCATTGGGATATGGCATCTGTATCATTAGATGATTCGGCATATCCAATCAATGAATGGAGCAATGTGGGCAAGTAGACACGTCCCAACTCGGCAGGAGGAGAATTGACATCGATTTCGGTGCACCGTTCTGAGAATTGCATAAATAATGCCTTCTCGATGTCACTCTTGGATCCATTGGTAGACACACGTTTGGCTTTTTCGTAGGCGATAGATACCGATACGATAGCTTCGAGAGCTGCTTCCAATTGCTGAAGAGAGAGTTGTACGCTGGTGACGCCGACAAAGAGGGAGATGATATTGAGATTGGACGACCAGAGAGCCAGCGGAGAACGATCTGCCAAGTCTCCTAATAGATGAAGATGTGGGATACTCATGGATGTGCACTGCCACAATTCGTCAAAATTTGAACAGAGTTAGATATAACAGACCCCTTTTCACATCTCATGATCAATATGAATAATACTCACACCGCCCTCCAGTCGTTTCAACACATGCACCATTCGCTCTCCTCCGCACAACTCGGCAACACATCGCCCAACCATACGCTTCGTCTTTGCATCAGTACCATTTTCAAACAAACCCATCAACGGCTCGACAATCTGTCCCCCCACACCATCGTTATTTAATTTGGATAAATCCCTTCGTAGCAATGTCGCAGCGAGTAGTGATCGCGCATTATCGTTGGCGGCGGTGGGTGTTTGGATTTGGATTAGAGTCGATGTGAGTTCGACGACACGTGATTCCAGTGGGATGGAATGATAGTGCTGCTCGGCTTCGGCGGGATGGGGAGAGAGGAGGCTGTCGAGAAGAGGAATCGTTATTGGCATGGTTGAATTAATTATAAATGAAGTAGTAGTACACAAGGTGTAGGAGAGGATGAAGAAGCAGAAAAATGACACAAGAGAACTTTAGCGCCACTTTGTAGTTAGGAATCAGTAATAATTTATGGCGCGTCGCAAATCCAAATCATCTGATCGCGCCTCACATCATGTTTTATGGTATGATGTTTTATGTAGGTGTCCTGCCTGTGTCTATCTGTGATCAGTGATTAGAGTGATTAAGGGATTTACTAAGCAAACATAAGCTAGCAATGTCGAATTCAGATAGTGTGGTTCATGTTGGATCGCCCAGTGAAGACTTTTCGTTAGTGGAGAATACGCAAGTATGCTTTCATGATTTTGCTAACCTACCGTCAGCACTAAATGAGTTCGTCGATTCACTCGAGTTCACCTGTGATGGGTACAAGTTCAAGTGGAAGCTAAGAATTTATCGAGGAGGGCGCGATGAAGATGAGGAAATTGTACCAGCGTATCTTGTTAGCATGAATTCCAGTAAGGTTATTCTGGATTATGAAGCTTGAAAAAGACTGAGTTAGAATGTGAGAATCAGATCAATTGATACAGAGTAGGACTCAGTGTGGAGTCTTGAATTCACCATAGAACATTAAACAGCTACTATATCCAATGCTTTAATGACTATACACATTTTCACTCGAATGATCCAGATGGAAAGTCAAACGTGGAACCAAATCCAAGCACATCGTCCCCGAAGAAGGAATCGAACCGTTGAGAATTCTCATCAAGGTCGTCGTCACCTTCCTCGTCTACGTCGTATATCTCTTCTTCCATCTCAATCATTCTGAATCTACCTATCGAGCAAGGCTCTAGACCTGTACCTAACATTATAGCACCCTCAACCTCAATCTTCTTACGAGTTCTGTCTTCATTCTCTAACTCAGTTATTTTACCCCAATATGTACGTTCGTCATCTTGGGTCAAGCTCAGTCCTTCACTGTAAAATTGGGATGAATGAAATCTGTCCTTTGATCAATGTCATAAAACATAATTAACTTACCTAAAGGTCCCATATGAAACACTACGACCAAAACCAAACCGATACACTTGAATCTAAGGAATTGACCAAGTGGAGTTACAAATAGGATTTGAGTTAAGAATGAGTTTGTACACAAATGATTGTCTAAGGCTCACCCAAACTTGATCACGCTTTTCACCGATAATACTCCATTTGCCACGACGTACTTCTGATGATCCTAGTCCACAGATTGTGGTGAAGGTGTTATTTTTGAAGAATTCAAGTGCGACAACCTGTTTCATCGAGTACAGTATGTTCAATGTTGTAAAAAGTAAGTTTGCAAATGCAGACAATACTCCAAGAGACCTTTACAAAAAGAATGCATACCTGTAAATTCTTTGTCAACTTAGTCTCATCGTCTTCTTCGATGATACGACCACGCCTATCAAATTTCTTCCTTGCAGGAGTTGGAAATGTAGATAGATAAAATTTCTTCCCTGCCAAATCCTCCTTGTGGAATAGCTCAATCTGTTCCACCTCTTCCTCATTTGCCTTGTGATCTGCTGCAACTTGCTGTAATTCAAAGATGCCCATAGATTGCGGATTGAATATGGGTTGTTCAAAGAAAGACGGATGATGCTTTGGATACATGAATTTGCCCGTTTTGATTTTACCCTTCGGTACAGACAGATGCACATCTACGCTTTGCTTTTGTGCCGATGATGCAGCTGTTACTTCTTCTGATGTACCCATTTTGTTTTCAGGAGCAATTTGCACCTCTTCCACGATGGGGTAATCGACATGTTCTTCGGAGGACACTGACACCTTCCCAACTAATATAGTATCGGCATCACTGGACCACCCATCGATATTTTCCTCATAATAGGCAGTAAATGGTTTCTTCTCAGGTCGATCCGATGCCAAGATTAATTTACCATCCACAAAGTCCCAGGTACCCTTCAATGCAAATGATTCTCGTTCTCTCCTCGATATATCGGCAGACAGCATTTCTTCGAATGATTTCTTATCGCTCTCCTGGTACAACATGGAGGAGCACTGTTCAAACGTCATATCATCTTTCAATTTGATAAATAATTCCGTTTGCTTCTTCTTGGGTGGTAATACAGTCTGTCTCTTTTTTGGAAATGTAGTAAATTCTTTCATGGGTTGAAATCCAGACGATTTCCATAGGTGCGTCGGATCCGTAGAGGAGAGAAGACGACGGCGCTTCTCGAAAGGAAGACCATCCTTGTCCAATGATGTTAGGCGCCATACTCCTTGAAGTGCCCGGGGGTTGACATCTCCGACGGAGTAGGCTTGTGTGGATGCCACGAGATGGAATAATGATGTTAGGAGAGAGAACATCACTAATTTGTTCTGTGTAGAAAATCACAATGGAGTCTCTCTTTTTTTCTAGCTGCTCAATGTCAGATGGGATCAATGATTCAATGTACAGCAGGTTATGATATCATGTTTTTCATTTGAAAAGGAGGCACAATGCCAAGCCAACGCAGTTGTTGGAGAGGAAGGCTGTAATCTACTACTCTTGTCTTCTTTTATTTTGTTGTTTTGTTTGATGATGATGGGCGACATCAAAATTAGGGTTGGTTTTTGTTCTTGAGAAGGATGTACACCCATAATTGGTGCAAGTTAAAATCATCATATTAATATGAATATGGGTGTTGAGCCAAGCAGGTTATTCGGCATCTGCAAAGACACCGACAAAGCGAGAAACTTCTGTCAAAAATGTCGAGAATCCTCACCATTTCTGCGGAATGTTATGGCGGGTGAGTCGCTGTGATCTGCCTCCCCCCCTCCAATCGATTTTTTTGTGGAAGGTGGAAGGCATCACTTCTTGCCAAGCACCATGAACCCTGAGATGATTGCCAAGTCCACCACCAGTCAGCTTATTCTGTAGACAGGACGTGTAGTGTACATAAAGCGAAATCGTTGGTGCATAAAGTGGGGCATTCAAGATTCAAGATTGAAGCACATTCACATAGGTCTATTGTTATCATATCACCCATCACAAATATGGCCCGCAAATCCCAAACCAAAGAGCCTCGTATCGTTGAAAATCAAGTCAATGACAGCTCTGATGAAGAAATTGACGAAGACGAAGCGTTCAACTCAGATGACGAACTAAAGTACGGAGAGTTCTTTGTCAAAAAGAAAAGATCTACTGCTACAAAGCATCTCAATCCAAACAACGAATCCGACGAAAGCGGTAGTGATGGTGATGATGACAGCAGCAGCAGCAATGACTCATCCGATGAACACTCCAAAGATTGGGCATCCGATGATTCCGATGAGGAAAATGATGGAGGACAATACATGCTGGACCTATTGAATAATTTGGACAAACAAGTACCTGGTAATGAGGGCGATGCTAAAAATAAGTCCAAGAATGAGAGTTATAATGGAAGGATACGAATGGAGAACCTACCCGCAGCGGCCGTTCATATGCCTGAATCTCAATTTGGTGCGAGTTTGGTTTCAATCCCATCCTCGTCTGGGGCTTCGAAGAACAATAAATTGACACTCGATTCGTTAATGAGTGGGATATCGGATACTCAGGGTTTTACACAAGTTCAGAGGACTATGCGTGTTTTATCAAGTGGGAAGGATAATGGAGGAAAAGTATTAGAGGCAGAAAATAAGAATGTGACGGGCAAACAATTGCAAACGACACCTGCGCCAGTACCACGTGTGGTGTCGGAGCGGGCCTCTCGCAAGGTTCATTACGAGGCAACCACCGAAGATGTGTCTCAATGGAAAGATGTGATACACAATCAACGTGATGCGGAAACATTAGACTTTCGTGTTAACAAGGGAGGAGCGAAAGCATCAGGGGTGACTAAGGATGGATTGATTGACAAGTTCGAAGCGAGGACCGAGTTTGAAGAAGAATTGGCGAAAGCTTTGGAGGTTGCTGGGATGAACAATGAAAAGGCTATGGAAATGATGGAGAAGAAGCGATTAGGTGTGGATGATGGGTTTGAGGATGATGGAGATTTGGATGATGACTTGGGGTGTAATAGAATCTCAGTAGATGGTTAGTTTCGATGTATGCATGACATTTTATTTATGCTTTATGTTTGGCTTCGTCTCACTACCGTATCAACTTGCATCAAACTCAAGAATACAAGAAGCGACACGGTGAACTTGCCAAGATGCGTGCACTCATGTTTTATGAAGAGCAGAAGCGCCATCGTATCAATAAAATCAAGTCTAAGAAGTATCGAAAGATCCAAAAGAGGAAACGTGAACGTGAAAAGGATGCAGAGGAAGAAGGTGCCCGATTGGATGGTGAGATTATTTTTAACTTTGAGTCTGGTAGCTTACTCGTCAGCGCAACCTCATTCAATTATCCTTCACTATTAAGAACCCAATTTGGACAGAGAAAAGCAAGAGAAAGAAGAAATGGATAGGATGAAAGAGAGAATGACATTGGCACATAAGAATACGAGCAAGTGGGCACGAAGAGTCCTAAGACGCGGTGCTAAAATGGATCAGGATGAAAGGAGGGCATTGAGTTTACAGATTGCGAAGGGAGATGAGTTGCGTAGAAAGGTCATGGGTGAAGAGAGCGGGGGTGAAGACAGTAATGACGATGATGACACCGAAGATGCATTGCTAAGGAAAGCCAGAGATATTCTCGTTGAGAAATGTGACGTCACAGAAGATTCATTGGGTAAAAGAAAAGGTTTATTTGATCTTGACTTTATGAAGCGGGGTATGGAGGCACAGAGAGTGAGAGCCAAGGAGGAAGCGCGGCGATTGTTAGAAGAGCTAGAGGCAAATGAAGTTGCAATGCCAACCGATAGTGAGGATAGTGCTGAAGAATCGCTTTCCAGCATGAAGCCTACCAAGCCAAAAGTTGCTTCAGAAGAAGAAACAAGTAAGATTCTCCCCGATGGTAAACTTGTTGCATCTACTCTGGAATTTGGTAAATCAGATGCCTTTGGAGTCATGACAAAGAAAGTTGATAACGATGATAAGGCAGATGGAGAGGATGGTACAGCAAAGAACAGTGGACTAACTTCAAAGAAGAAGAGAAAGAAAAGTAAAAATAAAGATGCCGACAAGGAAACTGGCGAGCAGATGCAGATTGAAGAAGAGGAAAATCCATGGCTGGCCGTAACCAAAAATGCATCATCAAATGATGCCTCCAATTCTCGAGCTACTAGTAAAAAGAAGAAAAGTAAGACTCCTTCGACTTTGAAGGTAGACATAAATGCTGCTGCATCAATGTTGATAGATGCACCAAGCAAAAATAAGCAACCAAATGGCTTGGGAACAGTTGAAGAAACAGGCGACAATGCTACCAGCAATAGCACGAAGCTTGTCAGTCTTAGCCAGGAAGAGCTAGTAAAGCAAGCATTTGCTTCACCAGACGATTTGGAGGCAGAAAAAGAGTTTCAGGAAGAAAAGGTGAGACAATATTCATATGCTGTTGGTTTACTAGAGAGATTTTGTGACTTTCTACTCACACATTTCAAATGTAACTATTTTAGGAACGGATGAAAGATCGTGATGATCCCACACGTCAAAAGAAAGAAGAGAAAACAGTGTCTGGTTGGGGAAGCTGGGCAGGTGCGGGGGCGCCACAACCAAGAAAACCACGAAACTTACCTAAGCATCTTAGTGCCCCCATGAAAAAAGTAGAAAGACCGGCTAAACGAAAGGATGATGGCATTAGCACAGTCATCATTAACGAAAAGAGGCAAAAGAAAATAGCTCAGTTTCAAATGGCAGAGATCCCTTATCCATATAAATCTCGTCAGGAGTATGAGAAAGCGATTGCAGGTAACCTTGGTCATGAATGGAACACCATGAATGGAGTGAAAGAAATGACAAGGCCATCGGTGATTGTGAGAGCAGGTAAAGTCATCCAACCAATATCAAAGAAATCAAAAGCCAAGATCAAGAGAGCTCCAGCAAAATTCTAAATAATAGGTAATACACATCTCTTATCTAAGGCCCTGTTATAAAAATAGTACATCTTTACACTACATATATTGATTCTTGGACTTTGTCTACAATAGCTAATATCAGGTTTTTGGCTCGAGTAAGAAGTGTCATACTATTCCAAGGCCAGGTTGAGAAGAGTCTGGAGAATATATAAATCATGCCTCGAGCTTGTCTGTCACTCTTAAGGATACCAACCAATGATCAATGATCCATCATCCATTCGCCATCGCTGTCCTAAAGAAAGCTTTAATGCTTTGAGATAATAGATCAAACCACTCCGATATGGTTAAACCTAACATTTGAAATCCGTCCTTCTAGATAATCTGGGGAAAAGAATCCTACAATTTCGGGTGGCTGTTGCTTGTAAGACGTCTCATGCAGAGGATGCAAGCAAGGGGGCGTTTGAGTGGTGCTATACTTTTTGTAAGACATTGAGCATCATGTTTTTGGATTGGGTCAGCGGGGCTAGTAGTCGGAAGTGAACGGAGTATTTGGGGATACAAAATGAAAATGACCGCATTGAAGGTGCCTGGTAAATGACAAGCAAGGTGCAGATTGAGTTTTATTCTATAATGGCATTCACTGCTAGAGCAATTCCGATGACACCGACTGAAACTAGCCTACTCCTCTCTCCCGCATTGCACAGATTTTTCTCACAACAATATGATGTTCGATTGAAAACCAATTCATCTTCGTCGCCAAATATCCTTTTCTGATCGTCTTCTACTGATGGGCATGTTGCTGAACATTTTCTGTAGACGCATTGTGCGAGCTTGGAGACGGGATATGTGAATGAAAATATATTCTACAGGGTTCAGTTCAATCGTATCGAACTGCACTCACTTTTCGATCCCAAATATCACGTCCATAATATATTCCTTCGACGCTTCCACACTCTCTACGAGAGGAATTGATAACCTCCTTTATACAGAATGCTTGTCTGTCTTGAGGGCAAATGATTGCTCCATCTTTTTGGGAGCTGAGGGCCGAAGACGTGTAGCATTGCAACGCGTCCTGTGGATAGCGGGTATTGTTTGGACTGGCATTGCTCGCAATGATGTTCATTGCGAGTAGCAACAAAGCGAAGAGTTTCATTGCGAGTAGCAACAAAGCGAAGAGGTTCACCGGACCTTTGGTGACGTCTCCGGCAGCAGAGGTTCTTCGGCTTGAGGAACAGTTTTGGACACCTCGATTCGTCGAAGACAAGGTCGTTTGTCAGACGACGAGTTGGTGCTTTGTCACAAGAGCGTCTTTGAGAGGAACTCGGTACGAACGGTTTGGCGTTTGACGTCCTTTGTCTTTTTTAAATTTTAAATCTCTCGAAGTTGCTTTTTCCAGTTTCTGAAGCTGAGAAACGCCGAGTTCTGTTCGCTGCCTTGCAAAGTAACTTTTGACTGTCACGAAAGCTTTCTACAACTACAATGCTCTCTGTGGCAGGTAAAATCAGACAGCTCAAGCACGGAAGCAAATTCTTTGATGATCAGATTCTTCCAAAATGCAAAGCTGTGAGATATGTGCAGTTTGCTTTGTCCCTCGACGGTACTTAAACTTGATCGCATTTCATCTTTACTCACTTTTCGCGCTATCTTCATATAAGCTATTACAAGTAATTGGCATTTCGCAGTTGGACACTAAAAAGATATTCGATGCTTTTGTCACGATTGATTTTGATGGAAGCGGAGTGGTGTCTTTTGGTGAATTTCACAGATACTTTGGTTGGAATCATTCGTATTTCACCGAACGGATTTTTGACATGTACCTTCAAGATGAGAAGGGATTGACATTTGAGCAATTCATATTGTGTATCTGGAATCTTTGTTCCTATGACAAAGAAATGATGGCTCGTTACCTGTTCAACATCTTTGATATCGATAGAGTTGAGGAGATTTCACTTCACGAAGTCGATGCTATGATGCGACTGATTTTTTCCGCCAATATATGTCAACAGTTCAAAGACGCAATGGCTTGTATTCAAGATCACTGCAAAAATGAAGAGTTGATTTCGCTTGATTCATTTGTAGATTTGGTCATATCTACCCCATCTATTTTGAAACCAGTCTTTGACTACCAAGCGAGAATGATTGAACGAACTACTGGCTCGTCATCTGCCAAATGGGATGAGTATAGAAACAAAAGGCGACAAAAGTTTGGTTCGAATGAGCTCCTCGATATTGAATATGATGGAAACATCATGAAGAATGCTGCTATGCCAAGAAGATAATCCATGTGTGTAATCTCTAAGCTCAACTTCCTAATAATTTATATCCATCACAACACCCTAACCTAACAATACCTAACTGCGATAGTCAGCATTGACCACTACATATTCTTGCGTCAAGTCACTTCCTATTACAACAACATTAGAACCACTGCCACCAAAGTCGATTCCAATCTCAACAAACTTTTGATGTTTAGGGAAATCATCATGTTCTCCCAGCTGAGCGTCAGACATATGAGCACTCAACTCTTTTTCTACTGCATCTCCTTCCAAGACAAACTTTCCGTTGTTGAAGATTGTCCTGCCTCCCAAAGTGAGTGACATGTTGTCTACACTTTCCTCTGGGAAGAATTTGCCCATGAATGAACCAATGGCACCCGCAATCCTTCCAGTGTTTGGATCATTTCTACAAGAGCAACATGCACACCATGAACAAAATTAAGTTATTGTAGCCAATGTCAATCCAGCATAGATGCAAATTAAGTATACTCACCCAGAAATCGCGCATTTGACCAACGGAGAATTAACCAAATGTCGTCCCATCCGACGAGCATCATATTCGGAACCAGGAAAGTTTGATATATTTACTCGAATTACATGCCCTGTTCCCTCTCCATTACGTACAAGATCGGCTGATAAGCCTTCACATATCTCACACAGTGCGTTCTTCAACTCATCTTCCGATGAAAGTGGTTTGAGATTGGATGCAATAGCTACAACTGTATCACTGGTCGATTCATCTCCATCTACACTGATTGAATTGAATGATTGATTGCATGCTTCGGTGAGCATATCCTGCAATTTACTCTTTTCAATTGTAGCATCTGTCATGATGTATCCCAACATGGTAGCCATATTTGGTTCTATCATTCCAGCACCTTTGGCAACGCCCACAATTCTCACTCCGTCGGACAATGTCTTACTTCGCAACTTGGGATATCTATCAGTAGTCATAATTGCCTCGGCAGCAGCATACGCACTATCTTTTTGTAACGCCTCAATCGCCAGAGGGACAACATCTTCGGCTAATTCTTTTGCAGGGAGTCTCCAACCAATCACACCCGTCGAAGACGGAATGACTGAAGTAGCACCTTTAGGTAAATTTAGTTTTGTGGCTACTGCCTCGCATACTGACTCTGCCGCAGCCACTCCATCTCCACCGGGACAAACGTTGGATACTTTATTGTTAATAACGAGAGCCTGAACTGGGTGACCTTCAGAGAGACGCGATCTGCCTACTTTGACTGGACATCCTGGAAACTGGATGATCAATTGTAAGTCAGAAATAAAGCTATGGTCATAAAAGAAAGCAAATTGCACAACACAACATATGATACAATGGTAGATATAAACTCACCCTATTTCCAGTAAAAACAGCACCCCAACTATCACTAGGTCCCTCTGTCAAATGAATGACAGTCGCCTTTATTGGCAATGGTCCCAATGCAGGTGCTTCAACACTAACGAATGTACCCGAGGCTGTTCCTACTGCAAATCCTTCAGGGAGTCTGCCAGCATTTTGAAGATAAGATGTGTACTCTTCCTTGGTTGAAAAGGACGGCAGGATGGGGTCGGTGTCAAGACCAGAATTGGCAAAAATAGAAGTTCGAGATGTTTGTTTTGGCTTGTTGCTAGCAGAGAATCCATTGCATGGCGAGCTGATTGCTGCTGCCAAGAAGGCGAGGCTGACTTTCTTGATCAACATGCTATTAATCTCCCTCTATTGGATTTGTGCGATTGTGTTTGTGGCTCGGAACTGTAGCCTTTCAAAACAAGAGCGGAGTTGCAAGTTGCAAGCATGAAAGTTCAGTATTTTTTTGTGGAGTTGCTTGTACTTGATGATGGATTTTGGCGATTGGCGACTGGCGACCCTCCCCCCGCCCCCCCGCCCGCCAAGATTTAAGTTCAACGTGGCCAGTGGGCATACCCACTAAAATTGCTTAAAATGTCCCTTTGCCTACCCATTCTCGCCGACCGCCGACCCTTTCCAAAAAATATGGCGAAACGAACGCAGTGAACACAGTGAACCATACAGAGTGACGCCGTTCCCTCCTCCGTCTTCCTCTATCGTCCTTCATTATTACATTACAGTCTTGTGCTGACGGACTCTTATATCCCTTTAAATCTCAATCATGACCCGATCTATCATCACCACGGCCCTGGCCTTCACAGCCTTAGCCACTAGTATCAATGGCTTCGCTCCTACCGGCCCCTCTTCACGCTTAATTTCCCGCACCCAAACGTACATGGCTGCAATAGACGTTGCTAGCGAGACTGAGTTTGATAAAAAGATTTCAGATGCGGGGGATAAGTTGGTAATTATTGATTATTCGACAACGTGGTGTGGTCCGTGTAAAGTGATTGCACCCAAGTTTGATGAGTTGAGTGATAAATACTCGGATTCCATCTTTATCAAGGTCAGTAGTTAATTGTCTTGTGAAATCTGGAAACGTGTTTAGATGTATACATCCAAGTTTTATTTTTGATTCTGTTGGGCCACGACGGCTAATATCTCAGATGATCTGACATATTCTCTCATCTCATAAGATGCTGAATATAATATTGCTGTGTTCATTATCATGTGCATGTATCAATGTTGTCTTTACTCCCATTTGCGTCAAATCTCATTATCATTGTCTAAATCATGTAATAGGTCATTGGTGATGCCAGCCCAGACGCCTCAAAACTTATGAAACGAGAGGGAGTCAGATCAGTTCCTTCATTTCATTACTTTAAGAATGGGGAAAAGGTTGATGTTGTGAACGGTGCAAATGCTGAAGCTATCGAGGCTGCTATCAAGAAGCATGCGTAAAATTCATCATGGTCATTATGAAAGGAGGACAAGATCAGACGCGAAATAATTTGAGAGACAATTACTATGGGAAGTTAATGAGCTGTGTTGGAATAGAGGATAAACAAGCTATCGCTTCTTTACAGCATGTTAGCGCAACAGATTGGTTTACTTTTTCACCTTTAAAGCTCTTCGTTGGTTGGTGTCTCCAAGAGGTTAAACAGAGATAGTAGACAGCCCTTTTCTTTTTACACCATATCAGTCTTTTTCCATATTTAGTTAGAGATTGCAGCTTTAGAGCAATAGTTGTGGCTTTCACCATGAAAACAAACTGTGGTAATGAAGACTTTGCTTCGACAGCAGCTGCGTGCTCCTTACCTCTTGAAACTGATCAACTGTGTCATACATTAGTTGAAACACTATGAATGCTATGATTTTAGGTATTTTCGTTTGGTTTTGTCTACATGCAATCGCAATGTTTCTTTTTCTAGTATTATTGCTTCAAGTTGGATAAACTACATGTTTGTTCCAAATAAGATTTGTCAGATCATCCCCCCACACCTGGCCTGACACCTGACTCAACCATTTCACTCGTCATGTAGAGCATGTATCGTTCGAATATCAGATCTAACTTGTACACCAACATCAAATAAAACTCTCCCAATCAGTCAACTCAATCAAGCTCTTATTCTTTTTCCGCATCTTTAACCTCACCTGTAAGTTCTTTCTTCATTTTCTGCGCTTCCCTTTCTCCCTCGGCTAATCCCTCTTGAAATTCTTTTGGTACCTCCTTTAATTCTCCTGCCATCTTCCCAGCCTCTTTACCTAGCTCTGCGAGTTTCTGTGGTCCCAACACGAATGCCCCTGCAATCAAGATGATGGCTATCTCAGGAGCACCAAGGCCAAAGAGTCCCATCGTCTGCACGGATGCCACAGATTTACGTTGCCTCTGAATAGCAGCGGGATGCTGACTTGTAATGTAAGCTTCTCCGTGTGTAGTTCTAAATGGATTTCGTGCAGGTGGTGCGGTTTTCTTAATAATGAATGCATTAGGAGCAAATCCGGATGCAGTGTTGCTAAAAAGGGTGGCAATTGATGCGATGAGGGCAACTGTTGTCTTCATTTTTGAAAGCTGACGGCCAAATGAATGCAAAGGAAATCTATGATTTGTGATTAGTATCGAGCAATCTGTGTTTCTCAATCGTTTGTCGTTGTGATGGAGATGGGATATCGGTTTTAGGGTCTGTGGTGTGATGATGTTCTTGATGTTGTCAGTTGTGAATAAGGGATGTTGATTGATGTTGAAGATGTTGTGATAGGTTGTGATGCCACGTGCCACGTGGAAGAGGGTAAAATGGGGAGATAAGAAAAGTGGGTAATACCTACCTGTTTCCGTTTCACGATTCACTCACTATGTTACGGGACTAGGTACACCTAGATAGTACCTAGGTACCATACGGGACTGCTCTGAACTCTGAACCTCTGACTCCTGACTCACCCTGGTTCGAAACCACTCAAATCGGCGGATTTAGAAATTCTGCGCGACTCCG
>JALLPH010000192.1:0-34804 GCA_036939855.1 Cyclotella choctawhatcheeana
TCCCGGGGCCCCTCCCCCGGTCCTTCCTTTTTTTTGGCATGGGACCGCTTCCGCTCCTCCACGTCCACGGTTGCAACTAGGGGCCCTCAGGTCTCATGGCCTCCTACCTAGGTACAGCCTAGAGCTAGAGGGACGAATTCCAAATAAGTTTAAAGGTAAGATCTTAAAACATTTGATTATCATAACAGCGACTCAATGATTTACCTGTAAAATTGTATGGTATTTTCGAATCTTTCGACTCAGGCACTTCAAGGTGTCTCAAGGCGTGTCCCTCCTGCCAACGTGTTTGCGGTTTGAGTCGGATTTCTACAGAGGATTTAATACTTAACTTCAAGGAAGAGGAAATCCCTTTCCTTTTGACAAACTTAGAGTTTGTCTTCATTGCCCACTTTTACTTTGCTGATCTTCTAAGAGAATTTCCCTCAGTGCTGGGCAACGATGTGCAAGACTTAAAAATCTCACTACTATTTTCGACTCCCTTTCCATCCCAAACGCCATCTCTTCTCCCTCTTCGGCCACCACCGGTCCATGGCATGAATCTGCAAGGCACAATACTTACCCATGCCGCCAACTGCAGTATTGCCGTGCCTTTCCAATAGCTCCCACCCTTCAAAATCAACCGGCCGAAGCAGCTCTAGCTCTTTCATAATTTAAATAACGGAGAAGGCGTTCAAGCATTCTTGCTCGCATAATCGGAAGAAATTATCAATTGCCTTCAACAACTAACTCATTATTTCGATACAGCTGTTTATCGAATCTCTATCTTCTCAAAAATGCATGCGACAAAAAGTATGTCTATGGCTAAATCCGGCAAACGATCACGGTCGTGGTCATCATCCTGTCCATATAAACCTACTGCGTGTTCATTCATCGCATCATTCATATTAGTACATGCAGCTGCTTTGGTAACACATACCAAACCCGGTGCAACCCGACCCCAATCAAAATTATCCAGCCAGCAGAATAATGATGACCAATCTCCACTGAGAAATATATTCTCAGTTCCACAAGATCCATCTCAAAAATACGATCTTGAAAAGGCAGTATCAACCTTATTCGCAACAGTAGGTTTCTCTGCATTATTCCTTACCAATCCTTTGCTACCACACCTTCCCATGTCTCCGTCATTGAGTTCTGCTAATGCCGAAGACGAACTGTATGCCAAATATGGAGGCAAGGGCCTAGACACATCTTTGGTAGATAAGGAATGTCTTATGAATAAGTGTTCACTGCAAGCCAAGGCGTGTCTACAAGATGATCCTGATTGCAGGAAGGGGCTCACATGTACGGCCAAATGTTTAGGTGATAATGCTTGCATTACTGGATGTTTTGCTAGGTATGGCACTCCAAATTTGGATGGGTTACTCAAGTGTACTATTGAGGATAATGAATGTATTAAAGTTGCTATCTTAGAGGGCGGAGCTGATGCTTACGGTGCGTTGCAGTATTTGTATTTCAACATTGCTTTGCATTGCTCTCTCTCTAATATATTCATTGTCTCTTTTATTTTTCAGGTCAAGAACCGAAATCACCAGCTCCCACTGTCAGAAACTTCAATTTGGCAAGTATGGAAGGTACATGGTATGTCAATCTATCATATATCCTCTTCTTTTTTGAATATCGAAGCCTCACCACAGATGATTTTCTTCATATATCGTTTTGCTACCCCGTGCAGGTACAAAGTTGCCGGTTACAACCCAAACTACGATTGCTACGCTTGCCAGCGTAACACTTTCTCTGCCCCTGAAGGTGGTCTATCTGACTCTCTCCAACTTCCTACTGGCGGCTTATTCGGAGTGGTTAGCAACTCCATTGGCAATATTGGCGCTGATAGACTCCAAGTAGATGTAGAGTTCAGTATGCCGCGATTATTACCAGATGGAAGCCCCCCTCCTCCTAGTGGAGTTAAAGAAGTCTTTAGCAGTGAATCTTCCCTCATATCTGTAGGGTACAACCAATACTCCACTCACGAAACAATGGTCTTTGATTCAGCAAGCAGTGATGGTGTGGGTGAAACAGTGAATATACTTTTGGGTAAAGACGGTGACAAGAAGCTATATTCACGGACAGCCCATTCAGAGGGTGAAATGTTTGGTCTGAGTAAGTTTGTTTTGCAAGCGAGCTCCGTACTCTCTCTCTCTGTCCCGTCATGTGTACTTACTTTCACTATCCAACAGAATTCTGGGAGAACTGGTATGTTATTGGTGAAAATGATCCAGGCCAGGATGAATTCAAGTTTATCTATTACAATGGTAAAACCCGTCAAAATACATATGACGGAGCATTCGTCTACTCAAGGTCGCGGGACCTCACTCCAGCCACAATGGAAAAAGTCTACAAAATTGCTCAAAATGCTGGCATGAATCCCAATCAGTTTTGCAAGATCCAGAATTCTTGCTTTGATAAAGATGCCAGCATGAGGATTAAGGACAGAGAAGGACTTGGATCTCCTTCTAACCCCTTTAGAGGCATTTTGGCCTCCACTAAAATTTCTGAAATACTTGGAGTAGAGTCTGTGGCTGCCGAGACTGCCCCACGGAATATAAGACCATCTACAACTATCTCACCAGATTTACTTATGGGATCACAAGCTACCAATACTAGAGTAGATCAAAATAGGCCGTGGTGGAAAGAAGTAGGCGACTACATTGAAGATCCAAGGAGACACTTTCGTCTAATGGACAGCTTGAGAACAGATATGGATTGGCCTGAGTACATTAAAGAAAGAAATTGATGAAACTAATTGTATGTAAACGTGCAAGTTATGACATAAGTCACTGTAACAACTTTCTCTTCACATGTATGACAAACGTATATAATCCTTCACGCTAAAGTACATTCATAGAACAGGATATCAACATTTCTATTGTGTACGTACAGACCAAATTTTCTAAATCAAATTGTTCATCTTTTTCATCTCACTATACTTCTCTCTATTCGCCTTACCAAGCGGACTGTTCTTGGCCCATGCTTGAATCTTCTCCACCACACTCCCTTCCATCTCTTGAGGAATATCCGTCCGGAGAGTCAGTACATTGTATATATCAATAGTTTCCAAATTCACAAACTTTTCAAACTCATTTAGTTCATCCAGAGACAATTGGGGAACGTTCTGTGCAGCCCATGTGCCCAACAAGAGGTCCACTTCGAGCCACCCCCTTTGTTTGGAGCGGTACACCAGACGTTTTTTCCTAACTTCCAATTCTCTTTCTTCTTTGGTATCTTCTCCACCAATGATATCGTCAACAGTAGGAAGGCGTATGTGACGCTCCATGATATCGTCGTAACGCGGCTGCGCCTTTTGCCATAAGGCTTCTTCGCGTTTCGTCACCGCTTCGTTGGGGGATTTTTGCATAGGACCAGCATCGCCAAGGTAGTTTCTGACGGATTGAGCGGTGCGGGCATGATGGCCGATGGAACGGGGTATTGTTTGGGAGAGACGGGCGAGCATGGTTGAATGGCAGAGGTTGAATGATGATAGGGTGTGGGTGTGGGTGAACCTCTCTGATTCAGATCTGGGCAGATGATCCTGGCGTGGGCGCGGGCGGCGGGCGGTCAGCGTCTTTGAGGCCACACAAATACGCCACGACCCACGACCTGCCACAATAACACACAACACACGACACCGACACCCGCCCCGACACCCGACGACACCGACAACCCAAAGAAAACGGGAGAACGAAGAGGCAATGCAAGGAAGCGTTAGCACGACATGAACAGAGGTGCCGTCAGAACTTGAATACGTGAAGGTACTCTTCCTGTATGAGATGGCTCCGCAGTGCTGCTGTGTTCGGTTCGGCTATCTACTTTACATTGGCAAAGATGTAAGGGGTGATGCTAATTCAATCACGCGAACATCATCACAGGGTATAATGTAGCCCCAAGGTAGATGTGCGTTGGTTCAGGTTGGCAATCGAGTCGAGTCGTTCCAAATGAAAATATGGAATGTTGGTCAATCACAGTTACATCACATCATGTGCATCACCCCATCATTAATCAGAACCCTGTCATGGGCGATTTTGCAACCGCTTCTTCTTGGACGTTGTTCAATGCTTCAACAACACAATTCATTTTCCACACCATCTCAAGCAACAAAGACCGCAACTCACACAAGATGAACCACTACGCAGATTCAGACCGAAAGCATCCACCGAGACGAATCAAGGAGACAAAAGTTCCACACCACAGTCAACGTTACAAAGGTTACCCGACAAAAATGACGAATGCAGGTCGCACCACTCTCGACACATCGTTCATTCGTACAGTTAGTAAAGATGAAGCACCTGGAATAGGATCACGTTTCGAGCCGCCTACAAAGAAGCCCCGCCCAGAAGGTAGAGATGATGCCGAGACTTCATTGTCGGTGGCACAGCAGCAGCCGAGGATAGCCAATCATGGATCTTATCGCAACCCGACAATGAAGTCTTACAAGACCATCGAGCGACTCATCATTGGAGCCTACGAGAATCGAGATGCCTTGGTTTCTTCGTCGCTATCCGCGTTTTGGACACGAGCTTCGTGCCTGCTAGATGAAGAAACTACTGGGAGCTCATCCAACAGGGTTCACCACATGCGTGACAAGCTCTCCTACTTTTTTCACCGTACAGAAGATACATTGGAAGACTTCGGTTCAAACAATATGTCCCAAACATTGACCGCTTTTGGCAAGATCGTCAAACAAGGAAGGTACGGGATCTTGCTTCTGGTCTCTAGTATTGCATTTTAGATTTGTTACAAGTTTCGATTACTAATACTCTTACTATCAAACAACACAAAGGAAGGGTTCCGACTTTCAAGTCATGTTTTATGACCTCATCGTGGGCAAATCAGTTGCCAGTTCAGACAGCATATTTCTCAAGATTGCGAACGTGGCTGTTCATCGTCTCAATCGCTATGATCCACAAGCTCTTTCAACTACTGCTATTACATTTGCTCGCATTGGATTGGCTCCCACTCTCAGTGATGGATCGAGTTTGTTTGATCACATTGCGTTCCACTCAATGCGGAGTATTCGTCATTTTAACCCACAAGGTCTGAGCACACTTGTCTGGGCATTTGCTACCGTCCAAGTTGCGCATACTTCTCTATTCAATAGAGTAGCGGAAGCAGCTCTTGCAACTCTCCACCGTTTCAATCCCCAGAACTTGAGTAATCTTGCATGGGCATTTGCTAAGACGAACCAGCGAAGTCCTCGATTGTTCAAAAAAATTGCCTCGGAGTCCATTAGATACATTGGGGATTCTACTTCATCCTGTCCTCAAAACATTGCCAACACGCTTTGGTCTTTTGCAAATCTCGAATTATATGATGAAGAACTCTTCGCGGCATCAGCAGAGAGAATGATTGATTCCGTGTCTGACTTCAATGCTCAAGAGTTGGCTAATTCAGCATCTGCCTTCGCGTTCTTTGGCAATGTTAATCACGCTGTTTTTAAAGCCATCGGTGACGAGGCAACGAAACAACTGACGTCATTTACAGCTCAGAATCTGGCAAACATCAGCCATGCATTTGCAGTTGGTGGCGTCTCGCATCCTAAGCTGTTCGATAAGATTGCATCTGAAGCTATGTGTCGTCTGGATACTTTTAATCAGCAGGAATTGGCGAACTTGGCATGGTCCTATGCAAAAGCAAAAGAATTCAAACCAATACTTTTTTCAAGCATTGCCGAGGAAGTACTGCAGAGATTGGATGACTTCGTTGAACCACAACATTTGTCTAATCTCATCTGGGCATTTGCCACCGTTAAGCACCCACATAAACCCTTGTTCCAAGCAATAGCCAATGTTGCCATTCAAAGGAAGCACGAGTTTAGTCCACAACAAGTATCTAACTTAATTTGGAGCTATTGCTTCGTTCCTGTTGGAATGGTGAACCGACTCCTACATACCTTTGAGTCTGTAGTCTTGGCGTCAATTGGTGGCTGCGATAATCAATTCTTTGCAAACGTGGCCTGGTCATATGCAGTGGCAAATGTGGATTCATCCTTTCTCTTTGGCAAGGAGTCTCAGTTCATCAAGGCTATCCAATCGCGAGAGCATGAATTCAATCTTGAAGCGATGTGCCAGCTGCACCAGTTTATTCTATGGAGGAAGGAGCTCAAGGCAGAAATTCCCCTGTCTTCGACTTTCCAATTATCGTGCTACAGCGCCTACATTAAACGGGAGCCGAGTCCATCTGCTTTCCAAGACCATGTTATGAATGAAATCAAGTCTTTGGGTTTAAAACCACGGGAGGAATATCTGACCAGCACTGGGTACACCCTAGATGCCCTAGTAGAAATCAATGGAGAGCAAGTAGGTGTTGAAGTTGACGGTCCCTTTCATTTTGCTGGCCAAGGACAACCTCTTGGTAAAATGACCTTGAAGCACCGCCAAGTATTGCACGTTTCGGGGATACGTATCGTCTCAATCCCCTACTGGGAATGGGAGGGGGTTGTTAACAGAAAAGACTACCTCAGGTCAAAATTAAATCTGGAACAAGCAGATGTAGTAATTGATTATGAGTTTAGATGGATTCTATGATTAGGTCAAATGGATTCATTGATTATATGATGTTGTTGTTAAAGTATTTGTGAATGCTATGTATTTGTTGTATTCTGTCACACAAAAAAATGCTATGAAAATTAATAAATGAAAATGTTGAAGTATTACTAACTCTCTAGTAATTCTTTGGCTACTCGTTACAAATAAGCTTCAAATTAAACTTGCCTTCCGTTATTCACAGGCATTGGAGTACCAGACAAAATTATTTCTGGAACCGGTGAACATGACTAACTCTAATTCAATCATGTACAAGAAGGTGGTACATAGTCAAATATCTTTGCACTCTCCTCTCCACTATAAAATCAGAGATCACTTGCCCCAGGATAGAACTCGGTAATGTACTCCGGATTGTCGGGTACCAAATCATTCACATCTCTGCCCAACATAAGTAGGTGTTTCAAAGCAGCCTCCACTTCAGCCTCACCGGCACACCATAAATCCACACGCTGACACATGAGTAATGCATTCTCTGATTTTGTCCATTCTTGATTCGGCCCCGAAGTTACCTTACTCCAAGTTTCCTCAATATCCTTGCGAATTTCAATGTACCTGCTCAAATCTTTGGAGATTTTAGGATCCTTGTCCCAATCAGGAAACTCTTCCTCAAGAAAGGGACGCTCGGGGTCGAATCCAGGACTATTCCACCTCTCCACCTCGAATTCCTGCTTAAGTTTTTCATCTCCAATCATCATCAGTAACTTTTGAGCAGCCTCCCTTCGTTCTTCGTTTGTAGTCCCATCAACATTCTTGAATTTGTCCTTCTGGAGCATGTATTTGAGAAGGTGAGAAGTGGTGAAGTCTATTTCGGTGGTGATTGCTGGCATGGCGTTGTCGGCACAACGGAGGAGGAGGGGCATTGTGGGGTTGAGCATTTTGAGTTCATCATAGTTGTTATTGAAATATGAGCTGCCGTTGGAAGAGAAGTGCAGATATTTGGTTAGAGATTCTAATACGACGACAAAATGTGACATGAAACGGAGCAAGCAATAGCCATCAAGTAAAATATTGGCATGTCTTGTCGCCGGCCCTCCAATTAACGTGCACCCCATTTCAACATATGAACAGAACTTGTAAAATATGTAAAAAAAATCTTATCGGGTTAAATCCACTTATTCATCACGCTTGAAAGACTTAATATTATGGACATCCCCCCAAAAAATAACAACGAAGACGAAATATTATTATCACCAACAAAATCATACTTACAAAACACCCCGACTAGCCGGACTCTTGGGACAGCAAAAGAATCGAACAACGGGAAGATGACGCGAGAGGGCGGCTTTCCAAGACATGCTGTGGTTATAGCTGCACTAGATACGGGTTGCTTTTTATTCAGACGACAGCAACACAGCGGAAGTGTGAAGGCGTGAAGCAGTGTGCTATCTAGCAGAGATAGGGAGACTTTACTCTAAAGGACAAGTAGTAGGTAGTCCCTAGAACTCCAAACAACATTACCTGTGTCATTTTTATTAGTCCATGACATACAGACATACCTATGTAGGAGGTAGGAGGAGGTATGTACCTAGGAGGTCTAGCCTGGTCAGGCCTGGTCGATCTAAAACTACAGCGCAGCACACAGCCACAGCCCAAATCCCACACAACGCAATGGAGTTTGTTTGTGGGTTCGATGGCAATGGCACCATTACCACCACGCAACCGGAGCTATCTCAACATCGTAAATGCAATATTTTTCTTCGGATTAGCTCTTTTACTAAATGTCTATGTGACGCTCACCGTACATAGTTCATCGTTGATGGTTCATACTCAAGATACTCTGGATCCGAAGAACCTCGAAGAGGAGTACGCTGCTGATTTAGATCAAGTTGATCTGGATCCGAANGGATCCGAAGAACCTCGAAGAGGAGTACGCTGCTGATTTAGATCAAGTTGATCTGGATCCGAAGAACCTCGAAGAGGAGTACGCTGCTGATTTAGATCAAGTTGATCTGAGTTATATCGATGATTTAGATGGAGCGACAAATAACGTGATTCATTCAAGTCCATCACAATCCAGGAATGATGACAATGCTTATTTTGCAAATGATTATGATAATACCGGTATTACAACCTCAGCATCACCATCACTAGCTGTGGTCTCAGCTTGCATACCCGGAGAACGATTTTCAACAGAATACATAAACATGTCACACAATAATAAACTGCATTATTGTAAAAGATATCATGCAAAGTGCATCCTCCCTATAAAACGTGTAAACAATCAATCAGATCTGCATACAAAATGGGACAAATTGTATCATATCAATCGTACAATGCATACCGAGCAAGTGGATTGGGTCTTATGGATGGATTGTGACACTGCTTTCACAAACTTTGAGATAAATTGGTATACACATCTTAGGAAACATCTGAATACTTCTCAATTGATGGTTGTTGCCAAAGACGATGCTGGGATTAATCTAGGAGTATTTCTGGTGCCCAACACACAATTATCAAGAAAATTTATCCAAAAGATGTACCAATTACGCTTTCAACTAGACAAGATATTCTTTCATAAGGACCAATCGGCATTGAAACATTTGATTAAGAAGAATCCAGAGATTGAATCTCGCATTGAAATCGTTGATAGAAAAACTATGAATACATATTTGGACAATGACGCAGGAGAAGCGTGGGTTCCATATCATTGGATTATGCATCAAGTATTTTGTAATGATTTGGTAGGGTGCACTGCGAATTTTACTAGGGTAATGAAGATGGTGACACCGCAGTATTTTCCTCATGTTGACGAGGAGGTCGAACACGAAGAACAACCGAACAGTGATGACACTAGATTTTTTAGTTTTGTCTCGAATTGGTGGAGCAAATTAATGAATTGAGAGATGTTTTTATGGCTTGATTTTTTTCTATTATCGGTAGATAGCCAAGATTGGTCCCAGCAAAAGGGTGTGAAATATCTAGTCTTGCTTTTTATTTGATACAGCTCCAACCATAAAATGTGAAATCAATCATTTCATTTTGGACCTGGACCATATCTAACTCGAACAACACCCTTCTTACACCTTAAACCCTTTACACACCAACCTCTATCCTTCAACTCTCCAGTACTCTTAACATGTGTACCCCCACACGGGCAAGAATATCCAGCTACACTTACAACTCGTACATTCGGATTTTCTTGCGTGCAAAAATCTGACATGTTGAAGTTCTGAGCTAGACGATTGCATATTATTTCAGCTTCCGAAGCTGGAAGTGTTTGAATAGTGGTTGGAATATCTTCTTCAATAAGCTCTGTGTAAGCATCCTGTAACTTTCTTAAAAACTCATCTTTGTTCTCTATATTTCCCTTGTACTCAACATACGGTCCATCCATGAAATGATACCCCTTGGTAGGTGGAAGCAAAGCTCCAGTCTTGGCCATTGCTGCATCTACTACATGTCCAGCCGTATGGCATTCAGAAAGTACACGGCGGTTTGATGGTTCTACTGACACTTTTACCATCTTTGATTGTGAAAAGATTGACGTTTCAATCGATCCGACATCATTATTCGAAGGTAAAGTGATCGAACCAGCATGGGTGGCGATACCAGTGCTTCGATCAATTGTTACTTTGTCTATTTGAGCAGACAGTTCTTCATTACCAACAGAACATGTGATTATACCAACATCAGTTGGCTGACCGCCGCCCTGGGGATGCATTGTAGTCTTATCTAGCTGCAATTCGATGCGCACTTGCCGATCAACTACTTCAGCCGCACTGGAAGACGATTCGCTTGGGTTCTGCGCTGATTCATCAGGTATAACTCGGCATCTTATGACAGCGGCGTCAGTGTCGAGCTGAAAGTTACCTTCGTAGGTGAGATGGAGGAGTTCAGTAGCCATGTCTTCACAACAACAACCTCTGGGGGAACTCGGAAGGGTCTACAAAAAATAATAATGGGAAAAGGGAAAGATTTGGTGAAGTCCTAATACTTTAGAGGGCCTGAATAATTTTTAATTCTGAGGAAAAAGCACACAGAAAGTGTCTAAAAACAATAAAGAAATAATGGAGGCGAATAATATCGCCCCTAACTATTTTACCTTCCTGCCATAGACTCTTTTTCTTCATCAACCACCACCCCACATCAACCAGCAACAGAAACCTCGCAACAGGCAACACAGCCAAGCTAATATCAACAACTAATACCAATTGAAACAACATATGAACAATAGTAACCTCGGAAACGGAAAAGGAGGAGATGCCGACTCACACATCGAAACCGGTGCACCCCTACCAAACTTCAACACCAACATCCAACTCGCCACCATCGCTCCCGCGTACGGCATCCAATCACAACAACAACCCGATTACCTCGACTACGATCAGAAAGGACGGGGAATTGTCTCCACAATGTTTACTAACTCGGGAATTTCTTATTTAGGAGGGGTTATTGTCGGGGGTGTTTATGGATTGCAGGAGGGATTGAGGAATACGCCCTCAAGTCGATGGAAGGTTAAATTAAACTCCGTGTTGAATCATTGCGGGAGGTATGGGAGTCAGGTTGGGAATATGATGGGAGCTACGGCCATATTATATAGTTTGTATGAGGGGTTGGCAGATAGTGTAAGTTTCTTTATTAGTCGCTCCCCACGTTGTCCTGTTGATATTGGAATGCTGCTTCTTTTTGGTTTTATTCATTGCGTGTATCAATTATCGATTATATCAACATTGAATTCATGTTGCATCTACTAAGTCAATTTCGCATTGTGTCATCTTCTTTGAAATCAATACCAATCTCAACTTTAACACAACAATAAAGTACGATCTAGATCAATACACGGGTCCAATCCAACCACCAGCACCCCTATTTGGAGGATTAATGACAGGAGCAACATATTATATGCGTGCCGGGCCAAGGGTGGCAGCTTTGGCAGGAACTATCGGAATGGGGGCCGTTGGGGCAACATTTGGTTTGTATTCAGTTTTGGGTGTACCGTTTGGCAGTAAAGGCTGGTTGTGGTTTTAAATACAGAGATAGAAGTACAGGAATTGGAAATATACAAGTTATGTATTGAGTGGATCATGGCTTGTGTACCATAATAAAAGTGCCCTCTTGGAAGCTCAGAAAATTGGTTAGGTTTACCTCCAAGTCTGAAAGATCCCCCCAAATGTTGTCAATAAAATACCTCAACACGAACTTACTATGTTGTGCTCTCTCGTAATAAAATTGGATCAGTTGACCATAAATATTATCAAAACTTTAAACGTCCTGTAAATATCATGAATGATTCGTTCAGTATTACTTTCTGTCCTTGAGTGTTTGATTGTGCTGTCCCCTTCTGACTACTTATTATCTTTAAATCCTACATACTAACCTAACGAGTCCAGAATCATTCACAACATGACTCCCAGCACCATCTTTCAACAAAAAGACCAAACAAAACAAAGGATCTCTAAAACAGTAGACACAGCTCACAGTACAGCAGTATGGTACTACGGAAGAGTACCTAATACTCACAACATTGTGTGCCCGTCCCAGCGAATTACCAATTTTGCGAACCCCTTCCTGAGAGGACGAGGCCTTTGCAACTGCTTTTGGTTCAGTTTGGTTCTACTACCTAGATACTTTGTGTCTTATTACAAATGCTGTGGCTCTGCTTGAGATGACTTACCGAAGGTTGCCGATGTCATATTTCTGCCGAGTGCCGATGATGGGTTGGATTGGCTAATCGGTTGTAGGTGGTGTCATCTGAGTGTCATCTTCGTGACTGATGCAAGACAATTTCAAGAGAAGGAAATCCGTGCCAAGATGCCGAATTCTTGCCCTTTGAACCTGAAAATGCCGATCGGATCATTATTTCTAATGCTATCTTTCTCTTCCTTAGTCTAGATTTGAAGAGAATGAACTGCGAAGTCCCCATTTGAAGCGTTCCCTCTCTCAGGAAACGCGACCCGCCTAATTTTAAGTGGCCTCTGATTGGATTCAAAAGCCATTTTCGTCGACAGTTCTCCTCTCATAAACAAAAACACCCAGTTGTTACTACTTATCACTGTGCCGCCTTTAAACCATTTACCGCCCCTTCGTTTTTGCCGCTCTCTCTCCTATCGCTTTGGTAAAGTTTTCAATAGCACTGTTTAAAGGTGGGTGGATTATTGCAACCAATGGGTAGTTAAGCTCTGGCGTTCCTTGTTAATTAGTCCCGTCTTGGATCTGCTGTTGGTGCGGCTGTTGTTGATGGGTCTGGTAGGGCTCAGCGGCCTTGATTCTGTATAATATATTACTGCATATTTTTCATTGTTTTTTCTTGTGGCGGTGATCACTTGTGTTATCAGGTGGCACATTATCGAAGGCTTAGTGCCTCGATTGAGGGCAGGGCTTGATCTTGCTTTCTCCCTTGCAGGGATACCACTGTCTGATGATATGGGAATTCACGGTATCGTGCTTTTTCCGCGAGTTATGTTACTTATGATGCTGGGTGGCGCCGCCAGTTGTACTTCGAGGTCACTGGCCTCTGACTTGACGTTATGGCCATGATGCATGATGTGATGTGTCTATGTCAGATGTATATGGAGATTGGAGATGTACCCATATCCTGGGTACACGTCTGTTAACTGCAATCCTTTTGCGCTATTGTGTGTTTGGGGATCAAGGATCAAGGGGGTATTTCATTCAACATTTTTTCATTACTGCGATACTAAGAACTCACATAATAATATTATGTTCTCCCTATTTTAGATCATGGACAACCATTCTCCACCTCGCCCTACCATTAAGAGTGAAGACTCCAGTGATGAGTCACGAGGACACTCGAGAACGAACACACCATTTGAGTCACCTGCACGCGCTATTGCTAGGCCTCCAATGCCGTCAACTCCAGGGGGTATGCAATACAACTATCCTTCAACTCCTAGTCATGCCAATGTCTACGGCTTAGCTCCTGGAACTCCTTCTGGCAACCACAGCATACATGGTCTGAAAATGGCCGCAGAAATGAATACTCCAGTAATCAGTAACGCAAACATCAAGTACGTCGATGATGAGAGTAATCGTGACGGATCACATCCTTCCGAGTTGGGACTCCCAAGAACGGTTGTGGACAAGAGTACTAATTATGGCATCCCTTCCAAGGGGTTGGCTCCTAGGACTGTGGCCGCTCGGGGAGGACGTCCTCAGCCTTTCCTTGTGCCAAGTGACAATAGTGGTGGATTGGGCGTGATGAACAGGCTAGCCATGCCAAGTGGATTATACAGCGACGATTCCTCATTTGAGGAGGGTGCTGCCAACGAGAACATCTTACGCCCAGTTGAACTAAGACCAACCCGCTTTAATTCATTCCAAGGCACAACTCAGTACGAACAGAAGAAACTCAGTCAACCAATGACACTTTCAACAGCACTCGAACATCCCCACGCTACAGATGCCGCAATTGGCTCAGGACAGTACTTCCCCAACGTCAGGAACGCTCATGGGGTGAAAGAATTGAGTGATACCAAAGAGTTAGACGCCATTTTCAAGGCAGACTATGGGACGCCGTCGCGATCTACCCTTGCCGCCGTGAACACCAAAATAGTTTCTCCCATGTCCGTTGACGACGACGATGAAGAGCGTGAAGAAACACCCTCCACTGGATTGCTTGCATCAGCAATTCCAATTGACGGTCGTGATTGGTCGATTCCGTCAATTCGACTAGCCAACCATGTAAATACTTTTGGAATGGATGGTAGTCTCCACAGCTATCGCTCTTTACTCAGTGACGAAGAAGATACTATCGATGACGGTGACTCGTCATATGATGGATCATATCTTAATGGTGATGATGACGATCTGAGCTTGAGTAGTAAGGAAAGTTATGATAAAGTGAGAAGATGGAGAAGAATGTCTGGTGTGTTGAGGCGATCTGAGAGTCAAAATCAGACCTTAACGGAAGGAACGGACGATATTGTAATGATGCCCCCGCCTCAGGTGACAAGAACTCTGCCTGTTGCCACTTCTGACTTGGACGGAAGTGAACGTGAAACTCCGCTAGTTGGTGCATCAATTTTGGAACAAAGATTTGGTGACATTGCTATTGATAGGGCACACCAAGATGTCGCCACTACTTTTAATCCACCTCCAATGCTCGACATCCAAACTGCACTTTCTCCTGACGATAACGCAGTGGGATCGCCATCTAACGATCGTACTCGTGGCCGAGGTCGCCGCCACAAGAAAAAAGGTCGATCTCGCTCCCATAACTCTGGCTCAGCAATGAAATGGCTTCAAAGCCTACAGCAAAATAGCGCGTCCGAGGGAGGACAAATCATCGAGGCTGCGTCGTCCAAGTTTTTAACCGGGTCGGGAGGGAAGGATGAACATTCAGATACAAAAGCTTTGGGAATGCCTCATCCTTTGTGTCATTCAAGCACTATTGAGGCTGGGGGTTTTGCGTATGGTATAGGAGCCTGAGAACATCTGCTCATGCCATATGATTTTATGTTTCATTGACATTATAGGATAACCACGTTAAGAGAATGTTGATCTATTACTCAACTTGAACTTTTAGGGGCATTATTCGACATCACTAGCCCTTTCAACACGCAATAATCTTTGACTCGAACTCATTGATAGAAAGAGCTGCATCATTCTCCTCATCATACTCACCCCAATCTCCCTCTGACAAATCCACATCATCTTCGAAGACCAACCCTCCATTACTGACAACTCTAAACTCTTCACCCATAGGGTGAAACGCAAATGGTTCTAAACCTCGGCATTCCATTGCCAATATTGGTACATACTGGCCACTATCATCCGCTGTGACATCTCGTGGTACGTCTATCTCTGAATCTCCATTCTTCCCACCCTTCTTTTTAATCTTCTTCATTGCACTTTTAGCTCCTTCTTCATCCAACACAATCAACGTAGAAGCCTTTTTACTACCCTCCCACTTGACACAAAAATGATGTGGAGGTTCGCGATCACCTTCCTCTTGTTCCAATGTCTCTTGGGGGTTAAATGCTATTTTCTCCCGTATTTCGTAGTCATTCAGGGGATTTCTTATGGAGAAGCATAAGTTTGATGATTTGAGCAGTTGTAAGCTAGAAACTCCATCAAGCTCTGCTTTCACGCACAGGAGGAAGAGCACCATTGTATCTAGGTAGTTTGAGAGAGATAGAAGAGAGGGTGAGACGTGAGAGGCGCGAGAGAGATGTGGCGGGATACTTGCTGTTTGCTGTTCTGATCTTCACAGAGATACCTCGATTCACCACTCACCACCCATCGCACAACCGAGTTGTCGGCAAACATCATGATGAGCATCGGTCAAATAAGTGCATCATTGGCACCACCTGTCATCAGTGAAACACCCGGTCGAGACTTATTACATCTTCTTCGGCATCGTGACAAATTATTGAAAGTTTCAGACCTCAATTCGACCAGTGAGGCAAACAGACTTGGTACTGAGGTAACAGAACTACTGGAAACGCTACACACATCCATACAAAGGAACGGCCTCTTACCTCTCGATACAGCCGAGAAGATTCGTGCTCAAACTGGGTCAGGTGGCAGCAATAACATCGCACCCAACAACGAAGGAGGGGGTAAGAAACGCAAACGGAAGGGTGGGGACAGGTCCAACTCCACTACTGCTGCACAATACGGGATATACTTGGATTCTCATGCAGAGGATGGAGAAAAGATAGATTTGGAGGAGGGCCGGGTTTTGATGGGTCTGTGTAGAATATTGGGAGTTGGTACAAAGAAACGATCTGATGTAGAGGAAGATGGTGCAGACAGCACCATGGAGGGGTGGGAGGTTACAGGGGCTGCATGTCAAGTTGTCACTTGGATATGTCGCCACGCGCAAACAAATACCGGAGTCGACAGTATTATCGTGAAGGATATGATGGGATCTATTGCAATACCTTTGCTAGAAGCACTGTGCAATGTGATCTCGAAGTTGAAAGAAACCCAAAATCAAGACGACGAAACTCAAATAGCTTCATTGATATTTGCCATGGAAGCGGCAGCTTCTATCATAGGCTTGGTAAGAACGCGCTGCACAAACAGTAAAGCTGGGGAGAAGATGCTGCTGAAGCTACGTGCTGAGACTTGGTCCTTGCTAAATTCCATGTTAAATGACAGAGTGATCAAAGCTGCAACTGTCCTGTTAGCAACTTTCCCATTGGCAGGAGACGCTAGCAACTCATCCTTGCCTTTTTTGTGGTCAAAGAGTGTGAATGAGGGGTTATCATTAATAAATCTGGCTATTACCGATATATTCCCTGTCAATGACAAAGCTAGGGATGAAAGGAACGTGCTTGATATAGAGAATCGTCACCAAGATCACAAGAGTTGGATAGACTCGTTGAAATGTTCGATAGATGAAACAGCAAACAATGACCACATCGATGAGCATCGTAGAGACAAATTCCTCTCTAGGGTTCAGTATCTGACAGAATATGTACTATCTTTAATCAAGATGCAGGGATACTCCACCACCCACCACGACAACAAAAACCTTCTGTTTGTCAATTTGCCTATGCAATCTCTCCTTGATACATCTGAAACCCTTCTCTCATTCCCACTTGCAGCTGAAATCAAACACCGGTCTCTCCCGTCGCGACTACGATCTTCTCCCGTCGATGGAGGACTCATCTCTGCAAATGCTGCCGTATCTATAGCTGCCTCCATGAGATATTGTGGCCATATACTTTTCGATGCAACAATATCATCTTGTCGAGGAAGCGCATACAGCAAAGCACGAAGAATCATTGGTATTGTCATGTCTAATTTGCAATCATCAGTATCAAGGGGATTGCTCTCGGTAGTGGTGGAGGGTAGAAAAGTTGATGGCAGAAAAGATGGAATAACTGCTCAGTTGCGTGGTTCGATACCATTGAGAATTAAGTCCATAGCAATGTTTAGAGCAGTTGTTTTGTCATTGGGATCGGGTGTCATGTCATCAGGTACTAGCAAGTCAATTTGTAGGGGGGTTGTCCTGGTGGGTGGTTGCTTGTTGGAACAAATTCAGAGATGCTGTGATAGCGCAAATGCTGTTGTGGAGGTAGATTGGGGAACAATAAGAGAAAGAGGATCACTGATGTAAGTCTCACATCAGTGCATTTTACACATAGATTCACTTCTTATCAATTCTTGGTTCCGTCTCACTTTATTCGTTTCTTTCAGAGAGATTTGTTCGAATACATTGGCTGCATGTATATCTGCCTTTGGTGGACTCATACCAAACAATGTACGAGGTACGATCGATTCCATAACTCACACATGCTTGTCAATGGTGTATTCCGTGGGATCCAGTTCCGTCTTTGGGTATCCTTGTGTAAAGCAATCACTTCTGCTACTTGGCATGAATTCGGTTTGTATGCCCTGGGGTGATGGAGGACGAGGCACATTGCTAGAGATAGTTCGGAATGTAGCATCAATGTTGCGCAGCGACTGTGACGTTTCCGTAGTATCAACATCGTTATCAGTCATGTGTGCATTGGACTCGGTTGTCACTCCTCGAGCTCCAGCTTTACTGATCCCCAGTAGAGAAACTGTCAGTGACTGTGCAAATACTTTGAGTGCAAGTAACATAACTAAAGGGATCGAGGCTGCTGCTATCGAGATGGCCAATGCAGCAGCAAAAGACATAAAGAAAAGTACCAGAAACAAAGCAAGTGAAAAGGAAATGAAAACTAAATCTCCCAAGGGGCCAACATCTTTCACAGAAAATTCAATTGCAATGTCAACTGGCAATAATGATATCACAACAACCAAGGACAACACCGAACCATCGGCACAGCAATTCGCAGAGGAATCAGCCAATATAAGCATAGAGGTGACAATCAACAAGTCTACTGTTGAAATGCAAGATATTGTCGAGCAAGACAATGTTAACATGATGGACTCAAGTGAAACAAAAGGTTCAAATGAACATGACGAAGCAAAAACAATTATCCCTAAAACTACACCAACTACCAAAATTCCTGGTGGAGATGAAAGTAGCCATGATGACTCCAGCATGGGAGACTTTCCAGAGATAATAGATGAAGATCCAGATGAAGAAGATAGAGCATAAAAACACAGGTTAAACATATGATTAGGTCTAACATGTATTCAAGAGTGTATTACAGTGTCGACGTACAGTTGATTGTTGGAATCACACAATTACAAGCACTCTGGAAGAGTTGGATGGTAATGAGATCCTACTTCTTCATTTCAAATTGTGGCATGGTATATTAGACTGTGGCATAATAATTAGTGTTAGCATCTGTTTTGTAGCACTGAACATAGTGCCCTGTTATCTAGTGACTATCTAAGGTTCTTCCACGCATCAGGCCAGATATCATCTGGCATCATCATCTCATGTCTAAATGAATTGGCCATGTACTCATCTTTTGTGTACATTTTGTCTCTTGCTTCGATAGCAGAACGTGGGATATCTGTCATAACATGCTCCTCTCCATCTGGTATTACTTCTCCGGCAGGAGCAATCAAATTGGCGGTCATCATCTCAGATGACGTAACCATGATGGCATCATAGGTGTACTGTATAGTTCCATCGTCAGTTATGGTAGATTTCCTTGTTGTGATTTTGCAAGGATACAAAGGAAAATGTTCCCAGCCATCTTCCCAACTCCATGCACCCTCCTCCCAACCTTCATAGTACTCATAATGGCAGAAGAATACCACGTTATCAGAGTAAGGATTAGATTGCTGCTCTTCCACTGTTCGAAGTGGTAATGATAAATCATTCTGAAGTTCCATTCCTGAAATAAAATTATCTGAGTTTTTTGGTGGACTCCATTCGCTGATATACTTATTCCATGCTTCTTGCCACTCTGACCCATAATCAATAAATACCTCCTCTCCTGGTTGAATGTCTCTCGTGGCAACAAAGTCAACAGATAGTCCGATTACTTCAATTGTTTTTAGATCATCAATGTCTGCATTAAGCCAATCATGATGGAAATTGGGTGTGCCCTCTTTTGCCCAGACCACTTTAGCATTCGGTTCGTCACCGTTGTGATTGATGTAGGCAGAAGGAGATGTATATGGGCAAAGGAGCAACGTAGACTCTCGATGACCAAAACAATAATTCAGAATGAGTTGCTTCCCATACATTCGACCAGTATCTCTCTGACCAGTATGCAAATCGGTTTCATATAAATTCAATACTGTTTTGTTTGCTATATGCAATAAAGGACCCGGTGCTACCAACCCACCTTTTGGTATGAATCGTGATGCAAAAGCACCTCTACCTGCTTGTTCAATTGTTGAATTGCCAGGTCGAATATTGTCCATACATCTTCCATTCTCTGCCAACCAATCTAAGCTATGCATACTGTACGGTTCAAAACTCTTGGCCGATCCCACCACTAAAGCCTTTTCCAAATCTTTATATGTCCTAGGCAATGCATTGGTATTTCTTGTTTCGTAACTGTGCACAAATGAAATGGTCTCCCATAGATCTTTGGTAAAATCTTGATTATGACTTCGTTGATACTTGCCCCTTAACTTCTTGAATTGTTTTAAGAAATCATCCACAGTATCAAAGTTTTCTGGCAGAGGCACTGTACTCATATCTTCTTCTCTGGATAGGAACCAGTGTTCACCGTAGGCGACAAAAATTTCTCCTCCTGCTGGTATTCGTTCGAGAGTAATCATCTTTTGGTTATGAAATCCAGTAAAACCTGAAACTCCCGGATCTTTTGATCGGTGCAGATGGACATGATTGTAGCTCGGCTAGAAAATATCAGACATGCAGAGTTAGTAGAAATACAGTTCCCTTTTTCAAAACACAAGCTCCATACTTACCTTCCCCTCATACGCATTGATCGAGGCATAATTGCAATTGGGCATGCATCCCGTACCAATCACCAGTGCACTCCCATCTACCATATCGGTTTCCATCCCAACCTCACTCGGCATCCAGCTGTAGTCGGTCCATAAGAAATGAAAATCTAAATCCTCGGCGGCATTCCACGAGACATCCGTGATGGGTACTATGAGGTCTGGTTCAGCTATGGGTTGATTGGGTTCCAGGGGTATTCCCGTGAATATGCCGAGGCCGGCGTTGGGTATGGTTGATTCTGCGAGGTAGAGACGACACTCGGGGTGTTGTTCTACGTTTTGTGAGGCTGATAACGCAACATTACGAGTGATTGACACGAGGATGAGGCATGCCAGTGTGACTGATGGTGAAGATGCTGTTATCATCATCATCTTATTGTGTCAAAGGATTATGTGGCTCCATGTCAACAACTCTCTTTCTCGCTCGGTCGGTTGTCATTGTCATGTTGAGCGTTGAGCGTTCTTTGGCGCCAAAAATGACACCGCTTTTGTTGCCGCTGCCCCCCGCCCCCCACTCAGTTTTTCATAGATGAGCAACATAATGAATAATGAGATCGTTCGCTTTCATCATACTCCTCATAACAAACACTCCCATCATCCCCATCCATGCCTCTCCATCTCAAAATGATAATAAAGCGCATCTCAGAACAATATCATGGTATCGTCAAAAACCACATGATACTTCCCTCTATGATGTGCTAAATGTTAGTTATGATGCATCACCGGGTGAAATTGCCAAAAGTTACAAAAGGTTGAGCTTGGAATGGCACCCAGACAAGCTCCGTAGAAAGAAACTAAAAGAGGAGAGAAAAATAACTAGCAATAATATTATTGCAAACAATGTGCCACCCCCACCACCGCCAAGTGACAAAGATCTAGAAGTATACGCTAGTGACAAACTGGCACAAATATCTAATGCATATGAAATTCTATCAAACGATCAAACTAGATTATTGTATCATCGATATGGAATAAAAAATGGGATCGAAGGAGCAATTCAGCTTCTTACCGGAAAAGCGAGGCACTCCTCTGCAAGTAGTACTGACATTGGAAGCGACGATCATCTGAGACTCTTACAACTCATGGGATATCCATCACATCTTTCTCATGATGTCAAAGAGGCAAGGATATACTATCTTACATCAACAATCATTGAAAAACTTCGCCCATTAGTGGAGGATACAGTAAGCCAGGAGATGTATGTTCAGTCCGTATACGATGATTGCATAGCTTTGAGTAAGAGTGGATTAGGCAAGCAAATACTGCGTTGCGTCGGTAGAGCTTATCGAAGAGAGGGATATCGAGTCTTACGGACAATGAACAGAAACAAGAGTGACCATGGGTTGAATATAAGCAAGCATAATAGGCATCCGCACAAAGTGGCGGACGTTTTACGTGATTCATGGAGTACGATGCAACACCTTGCTTCCGCCGTGCTTGCTTCTGGCAAGCTGGCATTAGTGGAAACAAAACTAAAGCAACTGCATAAAGAGAAAGAGAGGATACGGAGCAGGAGGACAACTGATACAAAGATGGTAACAATGGGTGACATGGACAATATTGGAGTGTTGCCAGATGATGCAGTAGAATCAATGTTTTCAGATGACGAAGGGGAATTACCCGAAGAGCTGCTTGACGATGCGCATTTCAAGCATTTAGCCGATGAGAAGACTTACAATGCTCTCCTCACGTCACATCAAACGGATGTATTGTGGAAACTTAGTAAGATAGACCTTGACTCAACTATACGAGAGGCTTGTCGACAGATACTGTCGTCTACTAATGAAGGATGGTGCTCATTTTTTCCATCGCAAAATTCTCCATATCCAAATGACTGGGGCATGAGCCATTACTCATCAATACCGAATCAAGATGGTTGGGTAGGTCAAGATGGTAATGTCATTTCTATGGAAGTTGGTAGGTTGCGAGCTGCGGCAGCACTAGTATTGGTGGGTGATATAATGGTTCGTTGTGGGAAAGGATTATTCTGAGAGACAAAAAACTCGCCTTGGCAGTTTTCTCAAGACCAACAACTACTCACAACTACTTCCCCAGCACAAAAGTCAAGTTCAAAAAGCTTGCCAAGACTCGCCTCTGCAGTTTTCTGAAAGGTTCATTGTAGAAGTTGTTTTTGAGATTTGGCTATTGTACGAAAATTATTGTGTCAGGTGGTGATTTCACTTTGCATTGTTCGGTATGAATGATTCGGTTGTTTCAGCCAATACATCGACGATTGTCATTTATTCACTTGATGGAAGTTACATGACTCTTTCTATCCCTTACAACTCGACAGCAAATTTGACATCGAAGTAGAAGTGCAAATGAGTCCAAATTCTCAGCCTGAAAACCTCATTTTAGACTCTGGCTCCCAGCGTCTAATTGACTTGACATCTTTGGATCAAAGAACACCCGAAGCCATTGAAGAAATCTTGAGTATACTCCAACGCAAAGCCCCAAAATTACTAGATTGTTTGGCTGACTCTAACAAAGTCAATCTGTAAGTTCAAATCTTACTTTTGACAATCAATTCTGGTTCAACAAGAAGTTAAATTAACCTTTCTGTGATAAATGATTTCAAAACTGCCAAGCGCCAAACGCTGCCATCTCAAAACGTACCCAAAGAATGATGTTGTCTTTCTTCAGGGAGATGAGCCGGATGCGTATTATGTGGTCATCAGAGGTGCAGTCAGTATTTATGCGCTGGACACAAATGCGGTAAAGACTAAAGACTGCGATGGCTTGGTGGCAACAGAGAACGGAAGAAGTCGCTATGGTGTTTTCCTTTTGCAGCTGCTACCAGGGGAATGTTTTGGCGAGCTGTCCTTCAATGAAAATGGTGTTCACTCTCGTAGAAATGCCAGTGTTATCTCGGATGGTTGTCATGGCCAAGCTCGCATAACAAACTCCTCTCCGGTTTTTCCTGGACGTGAAGCATCCGATTTATGTATTTTATTGCTGGTTGATGCAGCTGTCTACATGAGCGAAGTGTTCTCTCGACACTCATCAAAGCATCAAACAAAAGACAAAATTTCATTATTGAAAGAGTCATCACTGTTCAAGCATTGGTCGATGAGTCAACTTGTCAAAATGGCCTATGCGATGAAGAAGAAGCAATACGGAAAAGGATCAGAAGTAATACGACAGGGCAAACGAATGGAATATGTTTGGATGATTAAAGAAGGTGCGGTGCGTGTTTCTCATGTAGTGAATACTAATAAAGGAGGGAAGCATTCAACACGGAAGAGTATACCGGTGCTAGTCGATGAACCTGATGCGACATCTGAATCGCGTTTGAAAGTGGATATTGCTGATCTTGGTATAAACGATTGCATTGGCTTGGTTGAAAGTGTGGACGACACGGTAAAGAAGAGCTCTCGAGAGGTAGTTACTCTATGTCAAACGGAACTCTTCTTTCTCCCGTAAGTGCTTCTATGCTGTTTAATGGTACCCGGTGTTTCAGTCTTCAAGCTGTTACCTACTCATCCTATGCCAGTCTACCGTTCTTTCGATCAATGATCACTCAAGACTCTAAGACAGTTGCCATGATAGAGAAAGTAGTTCAACGAAGAAAAAAGTGGGAACTCGTTCGCAGAGACTATGCCATAAAATACCCTAGCATGAACATGCAGATGCCTAAAGATGCAGCCTCCCTGTCGCGTTATGCCATATGCGCTAGTTCATTGTCAATGTCAAAAAAGATAAATGCATCAAAAGAGCGTAAGATTAATGACACTTCGCCAAATAGTTGTATAAAAGGTTGCAAAGGCAAGAGTGAAAAGGTGGATAATCTCACGAGGAGAAGCAGAGAAAGCACTCTCGACGCATTAGTTGCAGAGGCTGGTTTGTAGAGTTATTGACATAATACTAGTTATTAAAAGTACATTACCACTCCAAATTCGAGATTAATAATACGAGTAGAGCGACTTTAGTAATACGTTGATACTACTTCTTTTATGTTCAGGTTTCCAAGAAGCCGATAAGAGTCCTTTCTCCAATTCTATTGCTAAACAAATGTACTACTAACATATCATAAGCACCCGCCTCTTCCAGACGAGCAACTTCTTTTCTAGTCAACTCATCGTGCCTTTGTTTGGCATGACCAATGTTGCACTTTATTGTCAGAACAAAGGCTGTCTTCGATTCCAATATTCCTGTTGATTTTGCCAGAAGAATCATATCTACTTGTTGTGTTATTTCATGCACACACATATCACTGACCCAGATTGACACGAATGACTCTTGTTTTTTCAACATATCATTCAATTCAGGGATGGCATCTTGGCCAGTCATTTGTAAATGGTTAACATATGGACACACAGAATCTGACAGCTTTCCCGGATCTATTGAGTGTACCTCATCACATGCAGTTTGCTCTATCAAGTATTTTGACCATCCACCCGGGGCGGCGCCACAATCCACCGCTATGATAGATGAACTCTTCCGTTTTAATCTAGCTACTGAGTCATGAAATGGCCAACCATTGTTTTTGTAACAATTTTGATATCTCTCAAATGCCTCGGCCAATTTGTGATACGCTCTGCAAACATCATCATCATCATTTGATCCATTCGTTTTCATATGGCATGAAGTTACGGTGCAATCAGATGGAGCAATTCCAACAAGAATACTGGGATTTGGGTCATTATGTCCCCGTTCAATTAGTATAACACTCATCGTGTGATTATGATTCGTTGGAGCGATATCTATTACGTCTTGTACTGCAGACTTCACCAGATCATCATCCAGGTCGGTGACTGTCTTTTGTTTGATTCTCGGTGGAAATGTGTCAATCTTGACAATCATCTTCGGTAATTCAGCTCTTTCCTCTAACTCTTTTTCCAAGATAATTCTAAGGTCTGCGCCAATAGATTTGTTGTGATAGGAATCATGTAGCAATGTTCTATTGCTCATAAGAACATAGGTTTTATTGATGGCCTGATAAATGAACGAGTACTTGGCTAGACGTTCTGAAAAGTCGTTAACATTAGCAATGTTAAGAAATACAAGTGAGCACGTTTTACTGCCCCTAACGGACTTGATTGTGTCAATGATTTGCAATGAGTTATCGTTGAATGCTTCTGGTAGAAAATCAACCACGCGATTGAAGTGGCTCTTATGGACTTGCAGCACCACATTTGTCGCAAGAAGCCGACAGCTAGATTCTATTGGATCTGCTACTGTGTCTTCGGAACTCATGTCACTGATGTTGAGGGGAAACGCACGTTGTATGATAAAATATCAATGATAATGTTGTTATCTAAAGTTTTAAGTTTAGAAAAGTACCTAGCTTGCTTTGCCTTTTAAATACCTATGTGTAGGTAAATTTTTGTACTATTGACTAGGTGAAACTATTTATCTTTGTGACAGGTAAGATTTACAACCTCACCGTTTTGCATTATCGCAACTATCATATCATATATCTCTCTTACATCGCGAGAGAAATAGCTAAGAATGTTGTCTACCACTCCTCTGATCCCTCTGAGGCGTGTCTTGTCACCGATCAGAGCTGCCTCATCAACATCTACGAAGCATCCAATGACATGGCTTGATCTACGCGGTTTCGGTCTTTCTGCACTTGAACGTCTCTCTTTGGAAGAACTACTTTTACGTCATGATCCACTAAATCGCTGCTGGGGCATTGTGGGCTGCCGTAAGTCAGAATATTATGTATTTGCCACAAGCGTTGCATTGTTAACCTACCGCTGACAAATGGTATACAGACGAGCCTGTGGAAAATCGAATATTGAATGTATCATCCTCAACTCTTCGGAATTCGAGGCAGAGCGTAAATAAAGATGATGCATATGGTCATGAAAGTTGTGGGAGTAACAGGAGCTGTGCTATAATTCTAGGTATTGGAGGCAAAATGGAGAAACTTGTGAATATACCTGCTGCGAAAAGAGATGATGTTTTCATCATACGTAGGTTTTCAGGTGGTGGAACTGTTGTGGTGGATCACAATTCGCTTTGGACAACTTTTATAGGTAGAAATGATGCTCCGATGTCGTCTTCCGGAGAATGTATCAAGCCATTTCCTCGCGAGATTATGTCATGGAGTGCAGATTTATTCAATCCTGTGTTTAGGAATTGGAACGAAAAGATTACAGATCAGATAAAACAGAATGGAACGAGAAGAAGTGGAAGGCAAACGCTGGTCTTCGCGGGCAAATCATGTGGTTTAAGTGGAGGGGTTGGCGAGTCACTCATCTTGCCTCCAAAGGATGCACCAATGTCTAATGGAAAGAGCAACCACACAATTCCAATGTTTCAATTGAGAGAGAATGATTATGTTTTCGGCGAAAGAAAAGTAGGTGGTAATGCTCAATCTATTGTCAACACGGGATTCCTTCATCACACAAGCTTTCTTTGGGACTACGATGTGTCGAACATGAAGTACTTAAATATCCCCGAAAAGAGACCGAATTATAGAGGCGATCGAAGTCATGATGATTTCTTGGTCAAGCTTAGGGAGCCCTACGGAAGTTTTTTTACTCAGAATGATTTCTTTGATCAAGTAAAAGTAACTGCTGGCCAGACTTATTGTTTGGAGGAGAGTTCATTAGAGGATGTGCTAGTCATCGCAAACGAAAAGTTTGGAAGTTTACAGCTTTGGTACGATGGCAGTTGTCGAACAAGAATAGAAAGCTATCAGGATTAAAATAGATTTTCATTTACATGAACTAAATATAACATTGAAAAAAGATATTCTCGTGATCTCTATTCAGTTGCGTTTTTTTGCGGTGAATCGTCTTTGACCTCACCATCTTCTGCTGTTTCTTCTAGCATCTCTCCCTTATTCTTATCATTATCAGAGTCTGCACTCTTTTCTGCGGGCTCCGATGCGGGCTCATTAACGCCAGCACCAAAAGGTGGATTGATGTTGAAGGCAGATCCAAATGGTGTGGCTTGAGTTTTCTGATTAAACACACCAAACGGGGATGGAGCTGGAACAGGAAGTGTTATATTTGCTGATTTTCCAAAAACAAATTGTGACGGCTTATCAGTCTTTCCTGGCGGTGCCAAATTGAGAAATGCTCCACTTGATGTGTGTGTAGCAGACGTATCTGGACTTTCGGGTTTTTCTTCAGGCTTCTTAGCTCCAAAAGCAACGGCAGAAGATCCAAAGGCAGGGGCCAAGCCGGATCCAAATGCAGGTGCGGATGAGCCTGAACCAAACGCTGATGTAGGCGCAGCTGACGAAGACCCGAAGAATGAAGGCTTAGGACAGTTTGGCTCAGATTGCATGGGCTTGGTGGCGGGAACTCCAAATCCAGCAACAGAAGTACTCGATCCAAAAGTTGTAGGAGCAGGAGGTAATCCAGCTTCGGCTAGTACCTTTTTGTCTTCTTGGTCTGGCATTGGTTCTCCTTTCTCGGGTACAGTAGGGAGAGGTTTTGGTGATGCAGATGGTTTCGGTTTCGGCGAGGAGATCGCTGTAGCTGGCTTATCAGTTGTACTCGATGTGTCACTTTCGTCAAGCGACGGACCCGAAGAAGTAGGGGCGGTTCCTTTTTTCTTGGCTGCGGCTTGCATCAAAAGTTGCATCTCTGCTTTACGTTTCTTCAAGAGCAACATTCTTTTCTTCATCTCCTCCTCATTTTTGCCTGCTTTTGATGCCGAGGAATCATGAGAGGCATCGTCTTTCTTCATTTGGCTTGTTTTATTTAGCTTGATCATTTTCTTTGTTGGTACTATTGCCTTTTTCTGTGTAGTTGGTTTCGCTTCTGTAGCTGTTGTTGGCATTTCTTTGGTCTCCGATTCTCCCACTTGCGATGCTGCAGCCTGAGTTGTTTTTGCATTGTCTTTGGTCGTTTTGGTTAGTTTGATCATTTTCTTTGTTGGTGCTATTGTCTTTTGCTGTGGAGTTGGTTTCGCTTCGGTAGCTGTTGCTGGCATTTCTTTGGTCTCCGATTCTCCTATTTGTGATGCTGCAGCCTGGGTTGTTTTTGAAGCATCGTCTTTGTTTGCTTTGGTTAGTTTGATCATTTTCTTAGCGGGCATTATCTTTTGTTGCGCAGATGAGTTGGATTCGGCAGCAGTTGCTAGCATAAGCAAAGCATCTTCCGCCTGATTTGGTTTGGCAGGTTCCACTGGTGCAGCTTGTTTGTTTGTTGAGTCTTCCATCTCCGGTGAGGCTACTTCTTTATCAGCGGAAGTTGTTGTAACTTGTGCGGCATCGACATCTTCCTTCTGGGTAGAACTCACTTCAATTGCACTGGCAGGTTTCTTGAGTGGGGGCGAGGTATTGTCAACAGCTCCATCATTCTTCTTCGGGGTGCCTTTACGCTTTTTGCCCTTTTTCTTCGAAGTGGATGAATCCGCGGCAGCTGTCACAACTTCAACTACTTTAGGATTGGGTGAAACATCTGCAGCTTGTGCACTGGTTGCCGGTTTATCAACTGCAGTCTTTTCAGTCTCTATGGCTTCAACCTTTGCTTCGCCAACTTTCTCATCTGCTGCAGTGATATCTGGAGTGGCATCTTGCGTAGTTGGCGACTTTGAACTTTCAGCTGTTTGTTCCACTTGAGAAAGTTTGTTCTTCAAACTATCAATCTGCTTTTGCATTGCCATTATGTTGGCGTTCATTTTCCCTTCGGCATCCTTGAAGTCATCATTTTGAGCCTTCATGTTTATCATTATACCCCTCAGGTGGTCAATACGCTGTGACATAGATTTAGAAAAATTGAATAAGATTGTGTATCGTTTGATGGATTCAAGAGGTGATGATACTTACTTGCTTCGAACTTTCGAGTTCTGCTGCTTTGCTCTTCAATGCCTCTTCACTTTTTTTCACAGCTGCTTGCGCTTCGGCAATCTTCTTGTTGGTAGTCAGTGATTTAGATAATTTTTCGTTCTCCTGTTTCGACCTCTCTAATGCCTTCTTGAACGCCTCCATCGAACTCTTCTGCGATGATACCTCCTTATTTAAACGAGAGATGACACTTTTTGCATTGTTTGCGTCTTTGTCTGCCTGTTCTTTTTGGCTTTTGAGTGTCGCAGCTTCGGCCTTCATCTTCTCAATGCTGGCAAGCGCTTGGGCATGCTCCTCTGGGTCAATCTAAGAAAATAACACGGTATGAATATAGGGTTCAAAGAAGAATGAGGCAACAATTATTCGACGATCGTCTTACCTGATTAAACTTTGACACTAGGCTTTGTACCCTATTTTTCCAAGCGTCGATCTCCTTCGATAGACTGGCTTTTTCTCCCTCTAATGCGGCCTTTTCCACCTCCAAATCACTTATTCTTGAATTGTTGGGTGAAGCTGCCGTCTTCATTTCCTTGCACTCTGCTTCGATAATTGATAATTTCTTGGTGAGACGCTGTGACTCTTCTCGTAGCATTGTGTTGCTTTCGCGGAGCAGCTCTAATTGATCTTGAGCAGTTTTCAGTTCGTTGCGCAAATTTGCAGCGTCTTTTTCTGCTGCTGCCGAGTCCACCTCTTTAGAACTATCATGGAGCATTTTCATTTCTGATCGAGCCTCTTCAAGACTTTTCTTGGCCATTTCCGCGGCTGTACGTTCACGTTCTGCCATGCGCTTTGAAGATGCAAGATCGGCCAAGAGCATGACACACTCAGACTGCTTGAACTGAAGGAGCTCACGTAAATCATTGAGTTCTTTATTCGTAGACTCGACGCTATCCTTGCCTCCGTCAAGTTGCGCTGTAGTTCTTTCCATTTGAAATTTCTGGACATTTTCAGATAAGGTGGCCATTCGCTCGTGAAGAAGATGGTTCTGTTGTTGCAATTCTTCATATCTTTTCTTTGCTTGCCGCGTTGATTCCTCAAGTTTGACTTTATCCGCCTGCCACGCTGATTCTTTGGATTCAAACTCAATCCTTCTAGAATCAAGCGAGGCCTCTGCTGTCTCTCTTAGACTCTGTTCAGATTCTGCTTTTGAGCGTGCATCTCTTAGCGCAGTGCGTGCCTCGGCATGAAGGGCTAGTTCCCGTTCATAATTGTTCTAAGAGAATAGAAGCATATTTATTAGTCATCACGCAACATCACGCAATAATATGGCAAGTCACAAATAAGGTGAGAACTTACAGTAGCACTGCTAGCATTGAGTTGATAAGATTTCATTTCTGAGTTCAAAGATTCCATGCGAGCGATCGCTTCTGATGCATCTTTCTTAGCCGAGCTCAATTGCAAATTCAATGATTCAATTTTAGATTTCAATTCATTCACTGCTTTCTCTTTGTCGTTGCGATGCTCCATTAGATCTTTGGTCAACTCAGTCACAGCTTCTTTCTGGGATTGTTCTGATTCTTGTAGACGTTTTAGTGTAGCCTCTGTTTCTTTCTTGTATTTGGTAGATGCAGCCGTGATTTCAGCCAGTTGGTCTTCAGCTGATTTGGCAATGCCTTGATAGTTAGTTATTCTAGCTTTCGACTTTTCCAGATCAGACTTTGTTGCCTCAAGTTCCGATGTCAACGATGCAACTTTTGCTTCTAATGCTTCCTCGACACTTGTATCAATTGTGGCAGCTCCAAGTTTGCGTTTAGCAGCACTCAGTTCCTTTTCGGCCGATTTCAGCTTGAGTGTGATTTCTTGTATTTTAACTTTCGATTGGGACACCTCATTGTTGGCCTTGGCAGCATTTTCGGTGGCAGCCTCTTTTTGAGTGGTGAGGTCCTTAACAGTAAGCTCAAAATCTGAGATCTTGTCGTCAAGTCTCTTTACAGTTTCCGAGTGTCTCTCTTCATCATTTGACAACTTCTCCCTCAGGCGTTGGATTTCATTTTCAAGATGTCCCCTTTCGCCTTCCGACTGTGCGGCAAGGCTTGCTTCGATGCGTTGAACGGATCCCAGTAGGGCACCTTGCCTGGAAATTTCTGCACGAAGATCATTGGCCTCTGCTGAGATGCGTGACTCTGAAGCCTTGGCACTCTCTAGTTGCACTTCAAGCAATTTAACCTTGGATGCAGCCTAATAGAAATTTTCAGTTTTAGTAAATGGATTCAGACATGACAATCATTACACACAGTGAAATCTCACCGATTCAAATTGCTGCTGATGCTTAGCCAACGTGGATCGAGCTCCATCAAGATGCGTCTGGAGTTTGGAATTTAATTCCTCCATGCGACTTCTTCTACTCGCCTCTGATTCCTTCTCATCTTTCATGGCGTCCAACGAAGCCTCTAACCGTTCACAACGTCCACGATATTGAGAAACGTCTGCTTCTAAACGAGCCATGGTAGAGGTAGCTGCTGTAAGTTCACCCCTCATACGGTCGTTTGATGTTGTAAGTTCCTCTGCATGCGAATCCACACGTGCAAGACGACCCTCGAGTGACTCCTTTTCATACTTCAATGAGGATAGATCTGCGCGCAGCTTGGCAGATTCGTTGACAAGTTCCCGATTCTTTGCTTCCAACAGTGGCAGTTGTTCAGCCTTTTCATCTGCAATAGCAAGTGCATTGCCTGCCTCACTTTCAACAAAAGAAGCATCATTCTTTGCTACTAAGGCACGGTAAAGGTCGCGTTGATGAACAATACCAGCAACAAGCTTAGATTGCTTTTCGCGTTCCTCTCGCAAGTTTACAACTTCTTCTTTCAACTTGTCCAGCTCAATCTTTTCGGGATTGTTGTTGATGTGACCCTCTAAATCAGCGATCTTCTCGGACATACTGTGATGATCACGTAGGAGCTTTTGATTCTGCTCCTGAAGAGTTTGGATGGAGTCAAATGTAACCGAATCATCTATTCTCTGCAATGTGCCTTGCTGTAGCAACCTTTGGACCTGCAGCGCCAAATCTTTATTCTCTCTCTTCAGTTCTCTACTCTCTCGTTCCATCTGTTGATTCTTCAGCTCCAAATCTTGATTATCTGCGCGAATATCTACAACTTCCGTCCTGGCGTAATCCAGTCTATCTTTGAGCACATCAAGTTCTTCCAAAGCATTTTCCAATTCGAGTTGCTTCTGGTGGAAAATGGGAGTCTTACTGGCAACATCTCGATGGATACGGTCAATAATAATCTTGAGCTTCTTATTTTCGTGTTGCTCAGCACGGAGGTCGTCTTCAGCCTCCGCAAGTCGGGAGTATAAATCAGTAATGCCAAGTTTCTCGCCATCAAATCCATCTGTAATCAACAATGGAGATTGTCCATCTCCAATCATCCTACGTCTCTTCGATGGTGTTCTCTTGTTCAAAACGTCCTCTTCCAGACGTTTCTTTTCATCCTCTGCCATCCTCAATCTATCAACCAAGACAACACGTTTCCCCTCCTCTTCTTCCTTGATCAATTTTACTGCATTCTCAACCTCACTCCTTAACCTAGATTCCATCTCTGTCTCTAATCGGCTCTCCCTCTGAGCCGCATCCTGTGCCAATGCGCGAATATCCTTCAATTCCTCCACAGCTGAATCCCTCTGATCACGTGCCAATAGCATAGCCTGTTCTTTCAATGAGACCAACTCCCTTTCTTTATTCAAATCTTGCTCCAACATTTCACGTTGTTCAATGAAGTAACATTCCTTTTCGTGAATGGCATTACGCATCCGTTCAATTTCAGCTTGTGCCAACTCAAAGTGACGACGAGTGGACGATATTTCCCTGTCTCTTTTTTCGAGTTCCCATTGCTTCTCGTCAGATAGGGTTTGTAGCAATCGTATTTCCTTGGATAACTCGTTCCTTGCTTCGACCAGTGCGTGGCTCTTTGTTGACAGCTGTTCTTCGATATGATTGGAATGGGATGTCACTGCATCTAATTCTTGTTGAAGACGTGTGATTTCGAGTTTTAAGGGAATGACTTGTGATGTTGAGAATGAATTTTGGGTTTGGATTTGGGCGATTAGGTTGGTGTGCTGTTCGTTGGTTTTGGTAAGACGACTGTGATGCATCGAGGAGTTTTTCCGGAGCAATGATGAGTATAGTTAGTGATATTGAAAGGTTCTTTTGCTCAAGCAAATGAGCAGGCATTACAACAGAGGCATCATCTCTATTCGCAATTCGCACAACAATGAGCAAGTATAACAACACGGGCATCATCACACAAAACCAGCTCCAAGCAAGAACCAAACTACATACCTAATCTCCTCCCTCAAGCTCTCCCCCTCCCCCTCTAACCGATCAACCCTCTCCTCACTCCACTTCAACTTCTTTTCCAATTCATTCCTTCGGTTCCTCTCTGCTTCCAACTCCCCCCTCCATGATTTACCCCTCGCCTCAATAGACTTGCTACTTTCTTCATTCGCCGATTTGAGCGAAGCATTTTCCAACTTGAGACTATCCACCGTGGCAGATGTAGAGCTTAGTTGGGTTTGAAGTGCAGCACGTTCGGCTTGGAGTGCCGTGTACGATGCCTCCAGTGAAGAGAGTAAGGCGGATTGAACCAGATTGTTTGAGGCTTTTTTGGCCTGCTGTACCTTCTCCGCGGGAGATTGTACAGTAGAGGGTGTTTCCGGTGATTTCGTCGTGACTGTTGGTTTGTTGGGAGAAGTATTGTTGGCTTTCTTGATGGTCGGAGCAACCGCCATGGGCGAGGGGACGGCATCTGCGAAACCCTCGGTGGCCTTTTTGACTGAATCTTTTACTCTGTGCGGGGTGGGCATTTTGTATGTCTTATCTTTGGATGGCAACGGTTATGGGATGCTGCAGCACAGTTCTATGAAGAAGTCGACAACATCATGGCGGACCTCATCATGGATTGTAAATTGTAACGTTTGATTGTTGATTGCTGTTGATTGTTTGAGATAGATCTCTATCTACTATCTACCTTACGCTAACTATTAACATACCACGGTAACTCCACACAGCTCCACACTCAAGTCGAATATTTAAAGAGGTCAAACATGTTGCAACATTATTTCCTTGATGGTAAAAGTGATGGAGCTGCTCCCACGACTTCAAGATGCTGACATCACCAATTTGAATAGCAAGAGCGAATGGTTTGCTTTAAGAACATGAATCCACGTCCCGAAGCTGAAGCTGCCGTCTACCCATTTCGACAAATATTTCCATAAACATTGATAGAAGTACCACCAAATCCTTGATGACTTGCAATGGGTAGCACAATGAAGAAGTTGTCAGATATCTTAATGATAAAACTTAACTGTGCATGGACCAAGATAATTGCATAATCTTTAACATGCTGATAAGCGCAGTATGAGCAGCAGAAGCTACAACATCGAAGATCAGTCAGTGAATTGTGGTGAGGTAATAAAATATAACACCCAAGCACAAGCACAGAAATACACTTATAATGAAAGGACAGTCTACAACTCCATTATCAGTACGGTACCTGTACAGAAAAAAGGTTACACAATGAAAAAGAAGAGAATAAGACCTGTAAATTATTGAATGACACCTACAATTATATACATGATTAGCAAAGCTGCATTTTGCAAAAGCAGAAATCAGCAATCAACACTCTACAACAAGCCTTGGATAAAACCCAAGTTATAGGGCTGTGATTTCCAGTGCATGTCCAACCATTCATTATACTAATGATTAGACATTGGAAGGGTCAAGCTGGTGTGAAATGCT